>JABUQX010063900.1:37500-60000 GCA_015478945.1 Trachelipus rathkii
GTAATTATTTCACTTGAGCTGTTTTCGGATAGATTAAAATGATCTTCTCAGCCGCGGACATCTCAACTTCATATTGGCCACTCATATTGCCGATGATCTCGACTCCTTCATTACTTCAAACTAATTTTTTAATTCTGCTCCCATCTTAGGATTTTAACTTCTAGAATTGCACTTTCTCTCTAATCAACCTTTCCGCATCTCACTCTCCTCACCTCCCCATTCTATTCTCTGCTGTATCTGTTGCTGAAATCATGGTTTGAGTTCGGTACTCAACCTTGTGAAATTATTTATATAATTTCTTTAGAAATACCCTAGAAACTGCTAACTATAAATTCTCAACTACCTTCTAAGATACATCCTAGCTAGGATTGAACAATTTTGGCCATATCTCTTTCGACGTTTCTTCTTCCTGTCGTTGACTAAATTATATAAATCCGATGGGCCTTAGACATAAACAAAAATATGATCTTGAAACCTCACATCATCAGTACGGTTAGCTAAGAATGCGGCCTCAAAAAGACTGGGAAGGTTCATGTTTTAGGGACTTGCGAGAGACGTTTTTTGCATTCTTCACATGTTACTCCATGTTTATACAAGGGCCTCATCCGCCGCTGTATGGCGAGTATACGCGCTTCGATACTCTGGGGGCTCAAGGTTTCACTCATCGGGCTTATGTGATAGGGTCGAGTCATAAAGTGTCAAATATATTTCGAACTTTATAATTTACTGTCCATGTTCTTTCTAGATTCGATCATTGAAGACCCTCTATCTTTGGCTGGTCAGCTATGTTGTTCTTTATCTCTTTTCTTTATAGTTACCGTATTATCGTGGCATTATGATTAATTGAGCTCGAGAAGAAGCTTTCCACTCGAACGTTACCCACCACCTTATCGACGTCCACGAAGGCACAATTGGGTTGCTGGTTCGGCACTATAGGAGTTTTTTGTGTTGATATAGTAACATGCGCAGACTTGTTCGGTACGGTGCTTTCTTCTTTCCGTGCCACCTCTGTTCTGTGGAATTCTACTTGCATCTATTTGTGTTCCTTACTCAATTTAATCTCCCTCATTTAAAGCCCGCGTCGTGCCTCATCTGCCGTAATTTGCGTTAGATGAATATTTAAGACGTTCAACACCCCTCCTATGAATAGGGCTGCTGGCCTTGAGCGCGGTGTCGAAGTGTAAATATATGTATAATATATATATATATAAACTATTATATATATATCATACTATATAATATAATATATATATATATATAATATAATATAATATAATATATAATATCATATATATAAATATAATATAATATATACTACAATTACATACACGTGTGTGTATGTATCAGACAGGACAGACAGACATTTTTTGTGAGGCGTTTTTCTCGCATGCTTTTCAATTTAAAATTCTCAAGATATAAGTTTCAACTACAGTAATCTCTATGGGGTCATCTTCATATTGCGATATCGTATATCGAATAAGCAGATAATAATCATGGACATAATGATTGAAAACACGTTTTAATTTTGACTTATTGCTTTCCAAAGTGCCTTTGTCAAATTACATTTTACCAATGTTTGGTGTATATAGAATAGCATATATGTCCCTACCACATATTTTAAGTTCAGCGTAATCAATTTGTTTAAAAGATGCCAAACATATTGATTGCCAAAACGCTATATACAGCTGCATTACCACCTTAGATAAACTTAAAACAAGAATGAAATAAGAATGTTCATAATTTAAAATCAATATATTATAAAATAATGTCCTGAGCAAAAACGAATGTGAGCTTATATGAATTAAATCAAACGATGAACTTCACAGCAACGCCTCACCTACCATTGTATTCAATATTCCATAAATAATTTATGACCAAATATACCAACCGAAGTACCTTATTTAAAATAATATAAACCTGAATATCAAATAATATATTACTAATTAAAATAAGTAAAAGCTCAAATATAGGCTATATATATATATATAATAAACTGTAATTCCCCAATTACCTATGCCCTGAAGGTTAAAAAATAGTATCTAAATAGTATCATAACTTTATAATTATAATTATATTTAGTGATATCATTTTATCTTTTTAATTAAAATTATATAATACATATTGTAAGATTATAAACCATTATTAAAAATGAGTGACTTATAATATATTATTAATATAAATAAGATATTAAAATTCATATATAAAATCGGATATAAAAAATATTAATATTATAATTTATATATATTAAAAATTAATAATATATATAATATAATTATATATATAAGATATATTATATATATATATATATAATATAAATATAATTATTTATGTTTTATATCTATAAATTATATATATATTAATATATATTAAATATAATAATATATATATAATTAAAATATAATATATAAAATATAATATATATATATATATAATAAAATATAATAAATTAATATAATAAATATATATAATAATTTATATATATATCTTAAATATAATTATATATTAATAAATTAATATTTAATATTAGTCTAGTAATCAAATGACCAAAGAATGAATAAGGTTTCAATAATATATGAATCTAACTTACTGAAATTGCACATAAATATCTAACATTTAAAATTTTAATAGGCCACAACACTCGAAAAAGTTAAATTTAGAATAATTTTTAATGATAAACTTAAAAATCAAATAACGATTCTTATATATCACCCGAATAATTAATTATAAATCAATAAGCTTAAATATTTATTAATACACACAAAAGTAGTCTATAATTAGAGAGTGGAATATAAGTGAAATAATACTGAAAAAGCGTATTAAGTTACTAACTCCAGACTGCACACAAAATCATTCCATACCATTAACATGATATTAAAAGAGCGTACGTGTCAAGCAGAGGCAAGCTAAAAGTAGCCGAAGAAGTAAGTATTCTGACAATCAAGCGCGTTTCTCAGACTCTGGTTGAATTATTATTAATTGATATTATTAATATGAAATTATGAATATTAAAAATAAGTTCGGTATAATAGTAATGAAATCAACGTTAGACATAAATATATATATATTATGTTAATTTAAATTATTATTATATAAATTATATAATATATTATAATATAATTATTATATGATTTTATTATTGATAATAATGGCCAATTATAATATAGGGATTATTTTATAAAAAATTAATGTAGCTAGCTTCAGTAGTAGCAATCGAAAGTTGTCAGGTTATATAGACATAAAAGCAATTAAGTAACTATCTTTAACTGACGCGTGGAGAATATTATCTATATTCACTGGGACTCTGACCACTATTAAAGAAAGTGATTAAATCCAACAAATTGTATGTATATATCTTCTCAGAGAGTGTCCAACACAATACGAGTAACTATAAAATAAGCATACCTGTTCTTTCTAAAGCCTCTTTGACAATTCCTATTGGACATGTGCCTGACGAACCTCGAACTAAAGTAGTCAATTTTTTAATAACATAATCTAATTTATATTTGCCTATAATTAATACAATATAATAATATTAATTAATATAATATATATATATATGTATTATAAAGCATATAGTTTATATTTATAATAATATAATAAAATAATATATCTATATAAATAAATAAAATATTATATGACTGACATATTATATAAAAATTTTGGGGTGTCTTGCGACGTTTTTGATTAAAAGCAAAGTAGGCAAGTTTACACTAACTCTGAACCTTACAACCACCAAATAGAGCAACAAAGAACCAAAACTATTATAAATTAATATTTTAAATAATTATAATAAATAAATATATATATTAATAAATATTATATATATATATATATATATATATAATATATAATATAAATATATATATTATATAATATATATAATATAATATTATTTATTATAATATAAATAAATATATATATATATAACTATATATTTATATAATATAATATATATATAAGATATATATATATATATAATATATATATATATATTATTATATATATATATAAATATTAATATATTCAGATATAATTATAATTTTAATTTATTTTAAATGTTTACAGCCTTTATGTACACATTATAGTTAAATTAAATTAAAAGAAATGACAAAATATAAAGTATACTATTGACTTTTTTTACTTGCAGGGATTGGAACCAGCTTCAAGCCATGGCCAACTTACTTTAAGGATGTATGCAAGTTATTTTAAAGAAAGCTTCGTGGATTTGCAATTGGAATAACAATGGTAGGGAGTTGCTTAAGTACTTTCTTAGCCCGCGATTATTGCAATTATTTGTTAGACATCTATGGCTACACGGGTGCAGCTGTCATATTTGGGGCACTTGCCCTGAATCAGTGTTTCGGTGCAACGCTTTATCAACCTGTAAAGTGGCACATGAAACCTGCAAAAACGTGTTCACTGACAAACGCTTTTTCAACGATAACGAGCAAATGGAACAAAGATCAGAGAACTTATCATCTTGCAGGAATAGAATTTAAATGTGAAAGCATGCGAGAAAAGAAAAAAAATGATTCCGTATATAAAAATAAAAAGGTTGCTATTAAAGTCGTGGAGGGAAATCAGAAACGAGAGCATCTATTAGTGAGGGTTTTACAGTCAACATTTAATAACTTAAAAAATTATTAAATACATGAGAAGTTCATCTCATTGCTTGTCTACTTTGGCCTAATTGTATTTGGATAGGTAATTTATAAATGTATCCCTTTTGTGAACCCAGTAAGGGTTATTCTCTAGAACTGCTGCTTGTGTTCCTCGCTCTCTTCTCTTGGCAATCTCCACTGGGCAAATTATGGATGACCTTGGCTGCAGACAGAATTTCAATTTAACATATGGTTATATTTGGTCAGTTTACTGGACATCGAGTAATAAGGTAAGGAATAGAAGTCATTTAAAATACTATTTTACACATTACAGTACAATTGTGCACTCATTTTAAATGTTTAAATACATTTCAGACCGCATAATACATGGATGAAAGTTTCGCGTGTTATTCCATTAGCACTCTTGTTTATTCTAATTCTTATAATAATAATGATAATAATAAAAATAATAATAAATAATAATTAATAATAAAATTTTAATATATAATAATATAATAATAATAATAATAATAAAAATAATAATAATAATAATAAAATAAAATAATATAATAATAATAATAAAACAATAATAATAATATAATAATAATAATAATAATAATAATAATAATAATAATAATAATAATAATAATAATAATAATAATAATAATAAAATAAAAATAATAATAATAATAATAATAATAATAATAATAATAAAATAATAATAATATAATAATAATAATCATAATAAAATAAATAAAAATAAAAATATAATAATAATGAATAATAATAGAATAAAATAATTAATAATAATAATAAATAATAATAAATAATAATAATAAAATAATAATCATAATGAATATAATACAAATACTATAATAAAATAATAATTATAAAATGATAAAAATTAATATACTGATATTATAATAATAATAATAATATAATAATAATAATATAAAATAATAATAATAATAATAATAATAATAATAATAATAATAATATAATAATAAAATCAATAGTAATAATAATAATTAATATAATAATAATAATAATAATAATATAATAATAAATAATTAATATAATAATAATAATAATACATAATTAATAATAATAAATAATAATAATAATATAATAATAATAATAATAATAAAAAATAATAATAATAATAATAATAATAATATAGTAATAATTAATAATAATAATATAAGAATAATAATAACAATAATAAAATAATAAATAATAATTAAAAAATAATAATAATAATAAAATAATAATAATAAGAAATAATAATAAAATTAATAATAATAATAATAATAATAAATAATAATAATAATAATAATAATAATAATAATAATAATAATAATAATAATAATAATAATAATAATAATAAAATAATAATATCTCTTGATTAATAATAATAACACGTCTACAAAAAAAAAAATTAGGGCATGGGCTTTTTAGCTGTTTTATACTAATTCGAGTATGCTGATTCCAAATCTGATCTCAGATTTGATCCATCACATCCATTTCTATGCAATCGGAAAACCCCATTTTCATGATTTTACCCGAAATAACACTTTTGTCACTGGTAATTTACCAAGTTGTTGCGCGACTCAGTGACTTCTTTAATATAAAATATGTGTTGTATTGGACATAGTCTGTTTATTAATATCATTTATTGATACATTTTCAACAATTTATTACATTTTTACATATTAACAATTAATTTATGTACATATCACAATTCATGTAATATTTTTCATTTGCAGGTTGTGATCTAACAATTTTTACAACATTCGAAAGAAGGAGATGCCGTAATAACACAGATATCTTCTGCTACATCTGTGGGAGCTGCACTTTGCAGGATCAAAGGAGCAACATTAATACCTTTGTCGAGAGGGTGTATCTTGTCTACTTAAAAGTATTACTGGAGGACCAAGAGAAATATGTGCTCCTCACAAAGTTGTGCAAAAACGGGTGTTTGAAGACTTGCGGATCATGGTCTGAAGAAAGAATGCTAGCTAAATTGGTTATTATGCCAATAGTTTGGAGAGAACCAACAAACCATTTGAATGATTGCTACTTTTGCCTTGTCAATGTAAAATATTTCAATAAGACAAACCAACACCACTTACAATACCCAAATATCTCATCTTCCAAACGACCAGTTGAACACTGTGAGGAATACCTATGCCTGTATTTACTGAGCTACCGGAGACTGATGTGAAAATATGTTACATTCTTCTACAGATAGAGAGATGATGTTCTGACGAATAACGCCAGTCTATGCAGATTCTGATCAATGCTAGTTTTAGTCAGCCTGCAATTAAAATGATCTGTAAAATATTTGTATGTCAAACCGCATTGTCTGCTAATGTTGGCTTCCAGGGCTGAAAGAAAAGGGATACTCAGACCTGGGCACTAGTGTTCTCCTTTTATTCAAACCTTCATGAGAACAGCACTGCGAAAGACTTGCTATTCAGATGCTAATTGTGGTTAATGAAGTTGAAGGGATTTTCTCAATATGACGCTTGGCGATATTGATTCAAGTGAACGGAGACTTTTTATTGACAGTGGTAAAAGAAGTTTGAAATGTGTTACTGCACAACAGAAATAATATGTTCAATCCCCAATAGACACTCCGTCATAAATAAAAGAAGAGTATGCCAAAACATCAAGAAAATTCTGGATTGATTGCAATACCATCTCATGATGGTTAATTTGTGCTGGATTTGAAAATGATTAATTTTCTGCTGGGGCCAGCAAAGAGTTACACGAAATACCCGTGTTCCTGGCTATACTGGGACAGTAATGCTCATTAGAACTCTTGGTGACAAAACCTGACCATCAAGAATCGCTTTGATTGCCTTGTGACAATAACATTAGAATGAGCCACTTGGTTGAATAAGAATTAAAATTGTATTTCTGACACTGCGCAAAAAACTTTTTGTAAATTAATGAAAACATATTCTTCAAAGCTCCCCATCACACTCGAGCCCGTTTCAGCTATATTTTTCAACTTCCCAATTCTTCATTGCCGAGAAGAATAAAGGCAGGAATATTTGATGTTCTCAAATTAAGAAAACTCTCAGGGCATCCCACTTGTTTTCAACAATGACTGCGCAAGGCTAGAGCTTGGAATTCATTCTCTTGAGGTGTACCGAATTTCCTTGGAACATGGAAAACGGACAACTTACTGAGAGATTGTGCGAGGAGCTTCTTTTGAGTTTCAAAGCACTTGGATGTAGAATGAGCATCAAAGTTTACTACTTACATAGTCACTTGGACGACCTTCCAGAAACTTGGGTCACGTGAGCGAAATGCAAGGTGAATGCTTCCATCAAGACATTAAAGTTATGGAAGAACGCTACCAAGGCTGATGGGACACTGACACATTACTGCTGGTTCTTGATGATAGACATTTCACAAGCTGTACATCAGAGATCGTAAAATAAGAGGTCGCTTATGCAAATGTAACATCACTATTTTCAATTTACATTTTTATACATATATTCCTTAATTTCGCATGTCAATTCTGAAATGGTAATAAGCATTCACTCACATTCATATGCATTCAATATCACAAATTTGTGCTACGGATCAATAAATGTATTTTTCATTATTATTGTAAATTGTATCTTACCTTATTCTTGTCTGTAAGTTTGTTCAGCTCTTCAAAAAATGACAGTAAATTTGCTGTTTATTTAAAATTGCAATATGTGATATCTCTAAAACGTGATATGATAGACAAAAACCGATGAAAGATTTGGAATCAGCACCCCAGAATTACCTTAAAACAGCTGGAAAACCTTATACCAGAAAAATATTGTTGACCAGTGTAATGATTTATTTAATATTTTATGTAATTTTAATAAATAGAAAGTATCTTCAAAACATTGATTTTAAAAAAAATTTGATGTGTGTGAACATGGACAGAGATATACAAATTTCTAAGTACTTTAAGTTTAGAGTTTTTTAAATTATAAGCATTAATTTTTCTCCAGTTTCTGGGGTAATATTTCCTCACTTAATCGACAAGATAATCGGCAGAAAATTGACGATGATGATGACGATGACGATTGAGAAAAAATTTGACGATTTTAACGATGACTATTAAATCGTCCCATCCATTTCATTATATATATAATATATATATATAGAATATAAAATATAATATATATATATATATAGTATATAATATATACTATATATATATATATATATATATATATATATATATTATATATATATTATATATATATATATAATTATATATTATAATATATATATATATATAGATATATAATATATATATATACTATATATAGTATAAATATAAATATTATATATATATATATATATATATTATAAATATATTATATATAATAATATATATATATATAATATATATATATATATACTTATATATATATATAATTAGATATATATTAATATATATATATAATATATATGTATATATATATATATATACTACTATACTATACTATATATATATATATATATATAATATATATATATATATATCCACTAGCAATAATATACATATATATAATATACACATAATAGATATATATCCTGGAATTCATTACCTATAATATAAATATATATTTATATATATATATATATAATAGAATCTAATAATATATATATATATATATAATATATATATATATTATATATATATATTATTAATATATATATATACATATATATATATATATATATATATAATATATATATATATATTATATATATATATATATATATATATATTATATATATAATATATATATATATATAATATTATATATATACATATAAATATATATATATATATATATATATTATAATATATATATATATATATATAAAAAAAATCTATATATTTATTTTTTTATATATAATATATATATATAATATATAATATATATATATAGTATATATAATATATATAATATATAATATATATATGAGAAATATTTTCCTCGTACTTTCTACGGGAACCCCTAAGAAGTTGCCCATTGTTATTAAAATGATTTTGTCAAAGATCTGCCCCATCAGTCCTAAATTATTATAAAACCTATATTTTTCTAAAAAATGATCGGTTTTCAACTATAAAATTAGAACAGTTTATTCTACGAACCGGGTTTTTTTTATATAGAGAATATTTATGATTTCAATTTTTACTGTCACAACTTGTTTGACAAAGGTAAATATCGGAAGATATTTGACTTTTTAGAGGACCGGTCCTGTTTCGGACCTGGAAAATTGACTTTTCAAAAAAATAAAAAAATAAAAAAATAAAAAAGAAAAAAAAGTGAAAATTTTGCTTAAGATTTGTTTTTTTTAATGCTTTTCCACTATTTTTGAGTCTCTTATCATCAAAGACTTCAAGTAAAATATATTAAAAAATTAATTTTAAAGCAGGGTGAAAGGAAGGAGTGAGATAAAGGGGCGGAGGAGAGGAAAGAAAATATTGAAATGCGAACTATTTTATTTATTATAATCGAACCATATTGAATTTAAAACAGTGAACTTGATTATTGCCAAAACAATCTTTAGAAATAGCAAGAAGCAACATAAACGTAGGTTTTATGTCTAAATTAAATAATAATTATAAATTGATAATAATATATAAATTTATAGTTATAGGTAAGTAGGTCAAATTGCTAGGTTCATTTGTCAGATTGACTCACTAGATTCAAGTAAGTGGTAGAGGTTTTGGCAAGGTAGATCTTAATGTGTCTGAGAATAATTTTCGACATTCAGCAACGTCTTACAAAAACATGCTGCTTCTGCTCTTCATCTTTAGATATGCTTGCATTATAGTCTTGAAATAATTTGACACCCCCTTTCGGCTGTGTCATTTACATTCTTAAAAGGTTTGACAATTCCTTGTCCTTTCAAGAAATCTAGGTCTTCATTCTAAACATCGGGAGTGGAATGTAAGAAATGAGTTGAAATGTTGAACTTTTTGAAGGAGTTATATGTTAGAGGTGTTATAAAGTAATCAACTTCTTTCTTCTAAAAAGAATGAGCTTTCTTTAAAGCGATTTTGTCTTTTACTATCCTATCGTTTTGTATGTTTTCCCCTCGAGATCTAAAGCTTGTGTAGCTCATTCTCATCATCGTCACTGTTTTGTTCAAAATATAATAGTTTTGCAGCCATGTTTATTTTAATTTGTTTGTTTAAAGTTTTCTAAAAATAGTGAAAGCAACTTGCTCTGGGTTCAAAAACCACAAATGATTTATAAGTTAAGACATACCATACTTTGAAAATGTCTCTATCAAATTTTTCATAATTAGTTAAGGTTTTAAACAACTGTGAATCATAGTTGGGGGCCCAATGTAGCTTTAAAAGCACTAAACCAAACTTTAACATAAATATTAACTATAAATAAAAAAAAAACTTCTGATGACATCTATCTAGGAGTCACTTAAAAATGATCACTGAAAATGAAAAATTTTAGGGAGTAAATGGCTTCTGACATCCAAAATACGTGATGTTAATGGCAAATGACGCTGTAAAGGAAATGTTTTCTGGAGCAGCACGACCTAGAAATATCAAACACAACTGTAAATATTCTTTATACTCTTCTCTGGGCTAATATCGCTCTGTTTTTTAATTGCTCTGAGAGAAAACTAGAAATCGCTAGCGATCATTTACATTTATTTTAAATTTGATCTCTTCATCATCCAAACTATATTATATAATATATATATATATATAATATATATATATATATATATATATAATATATATATATATATATATATATATATAATAGATATAATATATATATATATATATATATATATAATAATATATATATATAAATATATATATATATATATATAATATATATATATATATATATATATATATATATATATATATATATTTTTTTGTCAATTTTGGACCATCATGTCTGAAATCTTCTAAAATTGTCAGGCTGAGGGCTAGTATTTGAGCCCATTTTGCAATCAAAAACTGCCTTCAATATTAATTCTGAAATGTGGTGGGACGGCCAAGTATAAATATCTTTTCAAATAATTTTCTAATAAAACGCAGTTTCCTCTCAAACGATCAGTATTAACGGGAGTAGTATCAAAATACATGCTTCTCTAGTTTTTTTAACTGCCCCAATTTTCTACTTTAGGAAAGACTTAATTTTTCTCTGGGGAAGTCTCCATTCAGCCCTAACTTAAATAGACATAAATTTATACTAATGTTATAATTTTATCAGAGGATAAACAAAGATAGTCTTGGATATGAGAGATGAGGCGGTCTGGATGTAATGGAGTTTGGGTCACATCTGCCCGAGACCTAAAAAAATAAGGAGGTAAAAGTAATGATGGAACCCTTATTTAAGACACTTACGCTTTGCATATAATGTCACATCCTGCAAAGATACCTATGATAAGGATAATAGGGATGAGAAAGACAGAGAAGATGGTGGAGATAAGACTAGTAAGAGTGGCACATGGTTTCGAGACAGGGAGATAGATCTATAGATTTTAATGGTGTTAATCGGACTTTTGAAGATAAGTGAATTAATAGAATTTGGAGTAATTTATATAGAAAACATGTGCCATGCTGTGTTATCTGTAGAAACCTATGATAGGGCTTTTGATAAGAGATGCGCAAGCGGAGTTATTTATTTGAGTGGAGGGAATGAGAAGAATTGAGTCATTGGAATACATGAGTATTGGTGGTTTATAAAAGCATGGAGAACTTCAGATAGCTATTATAAGAATACAAAAAGACACTTATTAGTATGACAGATAAGTGGCTTGAGCTAAACAACTATGTCGGATGAAGAGGCAAGAATCGTTAATATGAATGAACAAACAATGGAAGGTTGAGCAGACACAAGGGAACGAGTGCTGAGTCCCAATTTCTGTATCCAAAATATATTTACAAAAGAGACAGTAGATTGATGGGAGATTATGGTGCGGACATTGAGTGAGATGTATATTGTTGAGAGTGTTTGGTCATTATCGCGGAATGACTTTGGTTGTTTGCTTGCACAAATACAAAAGAGAGTAATGCAGAATCCTTCTCTCAGATATGGATTGGGTAAGAGGATGTATGAGAAGAGAGTAGAGGGTACAAGGATTACATAAATTCGAGTGGAACCAGACAGCATAGGATTGATTGAATAGGTTTTGAAGATTAGTGAGGGTGGTTAGTAGAGACTTGATCCGTAGGTTAAGTTTGATAGTGAGGATTTTGAAAAGGTCTGAAAGGTTGAAATCCAAAATAATCCAGTTACCTCTTAGTGGCAATATAAATGCGAAAGGCTACACTCAATGGTATTGGAGTATCAAAATGATTTCATACTTATTCATTTGATTTTGAAAAATTGGGCAATTTGTAAACAATGTAGGACACATTTAAGCAGACAATGATTGTTTGGCATAAAGATAATAGTAAAGAGAAAGATACCATAATATAATATTACTTATTGAGACAAATGTAAACTGATCGACGGGGTTTGATGAGTACACAAGTTAAATAGAAGAAACCATTACAAGTTATGCTAGAGGAGTAAACTGAAGCATGGGCATTACTAAATATCATCAGCACGCACAAAAGCAAAGTTACTGGGAAGGAATGTGAAGAATTGCACACAAGATTGCGAATGAGATCTGAGGAGTGACAGAAAGATGACAGGAGGTAAGAACCGACAGTGGTATATGGGGAGTGTGTTTATTATCATGCGAATGAGATAGAAGTGGAATTTGCTTAATGTTGTAGAGAGGAAATTGTCACGGCTGATACTGACATGTTATTATGAGAGATGAGTATGGCAGCAACGAGTGCCAGATTGATATCTGCGAATGGATAGTTAATTCCGGAGGTGAACGAAGCTCGTCGGAAGACCTACAAGTTTCAGTGAGAGCGACCACAACATGCTGCGTGCAAAGGTGAAGTAGGGATTGTGTATGCGCCCCAGGAGTAGATGCATTTAACGACGAACCAGAGCATAAGTGCGATGGAGATAACAGAAGAGCGTTGCGATGAGAGTTTAAATGCGAAACAACTGACAGAATCACTTTATATTCAAAGTTTTACAAGCGACAGAAGGTAGAGAGAAAAGAGTGACTACTATACTATCACAATAACCACTGTACCACTATTTACATTTAGCCTCCAGATATTTAGTCAAGATTATTATTACATGGTCACAATATTATCATAGGTAATATAATCATGGAATATTTTTTTTATGCAAATGGGCTACATTATATATAATACTTTATTCTTATTACCTTATGTAAATACACACTTTAAAACTTTCTCATTCTCAATAAATTCTATTACTCACTCCATTTTCTTTACATCATATTACTCTCCGTCCAAATCTTCTATATTACATCTATTATATATATATATATATACCCTATATACACCAATATATCAGTATACATATATAATAATATATATCAATCAATATACTACTATATATATACTATTAAACATTATATATATATAACTAATTATATATATATAATTATATATTATAATTTTATCCCATTTAACTTAATCTTTTACACACCAATCAAAATATATAGGTATACCGGGATAAACTCCTCCAAATCCCCTTTATACTGGATTTATTATCATCCAATCATAAATTAATTACAAACATATTCTCATTTACTACATCCAAAACATAAATAGAATGCTATAACTTATTTCACTCTGAGGTTAATATCCAATCTATCTACGTACACCACTACAACTTCACTTTGATTTTTAATGAATGTAGCTGTTACCTCCTGTGTTTGAAAATGTAAGGATCCCACCACTTTGGTATGACACACAACACACATAGGACCTTCTGTTTTATCTCCTCCGTCACAAGTATGATACAGTGTAGAGCGAGAAACAAAATTGTGGATTCACACCTTTAACCCACCACTCTATGACTGTACTGACATGCATTTCACATAGGTCTTTCTACATTGGTTTCAATTTTTGACTTTTTCTTGATCATTTTTCTTGGAATCTTATTTGAAAAATTTTTCAAAAAATTTCGCCTACTTTCTTGACCGATCGTGAAAACCTTTTCGCGTACTGGTTCTGTACAGGGTCCGCTTCTACTTGAAATCTATATTAATTTTGAACTCTTATATGTTTAACGTCCGCCATGCAAAAAGGTAATAACCCCACATCCAAATTTCAAGAATTTGGTGCAGCCAAATCAACACATCGGTACGCATCGCAAAAGAGCTATCACAAAGGGCCCATTTGTTCATGACAAAAAAAGGCCCACTTTTTTTTGAATGAAATTGGCCTGTATATGTGTTATATAATACTAACAACATGGATAATTGTTTATTTTTGTTTACTTTAGAATTTTGCCTAAAAAATACAATACTAATAATAAAAGGGCCCCACTTTTAACAATAAAATGTTTAGTAAAAAAGGGCCCATTTCTCTTTATTTTAACTCTTGTTGTATATATACGGGTATATATATATATATTATGAGAGTTATAGAGTTATGAGTTGTTTACATCTATATTTTGTTTAATTTAGGAAATTTACCTTTTTTTATTTTATTATATTTTTTTATTTAAAAAAAAAAAAAACAAAAAAAAAAAAATTCTTCAATTTAATCTAAGATCTCTAAATAACAAATAATAATTAAAACACAACACTTAAAAACACCAAGAGTTATGAGGGTTGACCCAAATGGGATGATTTCTTTTGAAAAAATTTTGAGGAACTTTACCTTTTTATTTTATTTATTTTTTTTTTATTTAATTTCAAAAAAAAAAAAAAATTCTGTCCTTACTTTAGTCACTAAACCTTTAAATAACAAGAATAATAACTAAAAATTACCAAAAATTAACTCTAGCAATGAGTTCTAAAAGGGTGGGGCCTTTGGTATGTCCATTACAAAGTAAGTTCGGGGCTTTTTCTTTTATTTTTCTCAACCTTCTTCGTCGTCTAAATAATTTAACAAATGTTTTATGAAAACAACAGAAATTTTTTTTTATGTGGTCAACACCTACAATAGGCAACCTGGCATTATCTAAAAGAACTTATTCTTTTATTGAGACTCAAGCTATATGTTCCTAACTATTACCGTTTTACAGTCAGTATATATAGCTTTCCACAAACTTTATAAATTATAATTTCAGCTGAGGGGAACCAATTGGGTTTTTAGGTAACCACGAACTACAATACTCATCAACATCACCTATATACTATCGGTGATATACCTATTACAATGTATTACAATAACTCACACTATACTAGCATATTATTTAGTAACTACTTTTATTAATTAATTAATTTATTATAATAAGTTAATAACAATGTAATATAGAGAATAAATAATACTAGTTATTACATATTAAAGGGCTCATACTTTACTATAAATATATTATATATATATATAACAAAAAATGTCACCATTACAACACCTCTGGCAAAATTCACTCTTAAACATCGCAACTCCTTCTCTTCACCTCAATCATTCACCTCATCCACTCAAGCAACATATCACATTTTCACCACCAACGACCACCTTCATCTTCACCGTTCAGTCACAGGGCGAGCAAATATCAAATTGCCCTTACTAAATACAATCCATCATCTCCTCCTCTTTTCTCCGACATTTACTTCCTGAAATTCCTAGAACCTCTAAAAGACTTTCATTATAATTCAGCTCGTGAAGATACATGGTCGGGTTAGCAATCATGAACCATGTCAGAAGGGCTGAAAAAGCAGTACCTGGAAAGAGATAAAGTGGTAGTGTCAGCTCACCCACCACCACTGTCCCTTTAAGCCCTTCTACAAACACGCCAGAACATACGCTTAGGCCATCCGTTACCTCCCACACGCACATAGGGTATAAGGTAATTGTCTGTAAGGTTGTCTAGAAGAGATGTGTATATGAACCTAAAAGAGAAAGGCGAACCATTGGAACTGGAATGTCATGGAAAATAATACCCTACCACACCTAAGCCCAATGGGAGTACTCCGTCACTTCAGTATCGACTTACTTATAAAATATATAATATATATAAAATATATTATATATATAAATAAAATAATATATATAAAAGTACTTAATAAATAATATATATAATATATATTATATATAAATATAAAATATACTAGAATAGTAGTTCTAAAATACTCCTTAAACTTAAAAGCTTAAAAAATTAAATTAAAAAAAAAATTAAAAATTAATCAAATAATAATATATATATATATAATAAGATAATAATAAAAAAAATATTATAATATATATATAAATATATAGAATATATATATATATACTAAGTATATATATATACTATCCTATATAATATATAATATATATTAATATATATAAAGTTTAATAATAATATAATCTATATATATTATAATAATATTATAATATATATATATAATATAAATATAATTTTATATAATATATAATATAATAAATAAATAATCAATATTATAAAAACTCCGAACGATTCTACACACAAAGGCCGCTACAAGTAAAACGAATCCAAGTCTAAAATGAGTTCAATATTATTAAACAAAACTAATAAATAAGACACAAATACACACACTAAAAAAATAATCATACCAAGAAAAATCAGAGAAGTATATCAAAGAGTATGCTCGGCCAGTTTGCAGCAAGAAAATTCTTTCCCAGTTAAGGTATTGTTGTCTCAATGGACGCTTTGGAGAGAAAAAGACAGGATAGAGAAAAATAAATGGTTCCGCAGATTTTTCATTATATTCATCTTATGCTTCATATATGAGAGAGTATATGAGGCATATAAAGAGTACAGTAACGGGAAGGGATTTAAGTAAAATCTGCTATTATAGATATATATATTATTCATTAATATATATTATATTTATCGATGTTAAAGATAGTAGCATAATTTAATCGCTCTGTTCTCGTGATTAATAAACGAGAATTTTTTAATATTACATCTAATTCTCTTCATATTATTCGTGAAACCTATCTACGCTAAACATGTCACACTTCTTGGAGGTACATCTGAGGAGACCATTGTGGGGTTTCTAAACCAAGTCTGGTAGGTTATATACGTATATTATTTCTGTAAATCGAAGTGTATAATAGGAGATGTGCGTGCGCTAACGCTTAGACTCTAAAAGAATGCAGTTGTTATACCGCCAACTGCTTCCTTGAACATTTGGATATGTTTCTTGTTTTAGCCTTTGTTAGTTGTAGTAAATTGATTTCGTAAGTGTTTATTTGATATCTTTCTCATTTATGTTGGGTTCAGTGTGTAGTGTGAAAAAAGGTGAGACAGCTGTCGAGTTTACACTAAGATATGAGTAGAGAGTGTAGATTAGTATCCATAAAGAAGGTTGACCTGCCTTACAAGTACAATTATGCCCTACATTAAAAAAGTAAGTAAATGACATAAATAATTCTAATATATTAAGTTATTTGACTCAATTAATAGCTAATAAAATATATTATTATTTATTTTCACCTATAAAATCAAGGAAAGCTACAACTTTGGATTAATCAGGACTCAATTTTGAGAAATGCATGATCTTCGAGTCACTCGAGTCGTACCTCTTGGAAGTCGGATCGCATATATACATTTTAGTTCACTAGCACTTGGATTTTCTAAGTTTATTACATTACACTTATCACTGTTATCATATTAATATTATATTATTAATACATATTAATATAATATATTATATATAATATATAATATATATATTATATAATATATATAATTATATATATAATTATAATTATTAATATATAATATTCATATATAATATTAATTAATATATAATATATATATATAATTAATATAATTATATATATATATATATATATATATATATATGATATTTTAATATATAGTATATATATAATATCATATATTATATATGATATATATTAATATAATATTACATATATATTTATTATATATACATAATATATAATATATATATTTAAATATTATATATATACTATATATTATATATTATTTTATATATTATATAATATATATATATTATTTCTTTTGATATACTCATTATGCAATAATTTATTATTTTTACATAAGTCATTATAGACATTAATAAATTAGGACGTATATTATTATCAATCACGTTTCAATTTTTACAATAATAATTATGATTTATTTAGTTATATATATATATAATTATTAATTGATAATGGTAATCTAATAAAATTATAATAATAATAATTAATAATAATTAAATAAATAATTTATTAATATTAATAACTAATTATAATTACAATAATAATAATATATATAAAATAATAATATATAATAATTATAATATATAAATAATAATTATTAAATAATAATTAATAATTAAATAATAATAAGCCTGTTGGAGTTAATAATTACTTTAGACAATAATTAACCAATAACATTATCTTAACCTGGATTTACAGACCGTATGGTAATGAGAATGTTAGTTATGAATCATTTTATATTATATAGGACTATCTTACAAAAGTTCTAGTGATATAGTATAATGATTTTAATTATTTCTGATTATATATAATATTGAACTTTTATACGGCGTATTTGTGTAATAAATATGTAAGATCTCACCCTATGCCTCATATTTCTACACAGCAGCATCATTTAATTATAATCTTTAATATACATAACACTTAATTAAAAATATCATTAAGTAAAATTATCACCTATAATTTGTCTCACATAGTAGTCTATGAGCTTTACAGACCTACTGAGATATTAGACACTCTAATTTCATATATGCCAAAGTATCTACTAACTAAAAAACACTCAATGTTTTATCTAAAATTGTGGTCTCGACAATGCTCGATCTAATAGGCGAGACTCTCCTTATTCTCTGGGTGGCTCGACTCTCTCTCGAGACACTGATTCTCTTTCATAACGGCCTGACGTTCATCGAATCTTCGAGAAGTCTAGGCTGTAGATGAGGTCGAAATATTTAATGAATTGTATGTTCCTGATTTAAAGTTGTTGGACTTTTGCTCTATATCTCACGCTATTAGGATTAGGAAACTTATATACACAAGAAGCTAGAGCAAATATTTTATACGTAGGTATATAAACTCTACAAATATCTTATATTATAAGAATATATATAAAAATATTGAAAAATCAGTGTTACTACATATATATCATAATAAATTATGATAAAGTATTTATCAAAATATAACAACAATAATATAAAACTTTCAAAAATTAAACATCATAATCTTAACTAACTTTTACAGCGTGTATTTATATAATATATATATATAATATATATATATATAATTATATTAATACTTAATTACAGTGAAAAGCATAACCAGATAGCCTTCCACACATGAAATTCTTATTTTCCATTAACATCTCAGCTGCTTTCCTAACTTTATTTATTCCTATCTTCAGGTGAAAGAACTATAAATTAATAAAATAAATCACTAATTTTAACAAATATCATAAATAAATAATAAGTCTTATAACATAAATAATATTAAGTAAATCTTAAACATTAACAAATTTAGACATATTTGAAACAATCAAAATAAAATAAACAGTACATATATTATATATATATATAGTTTAGAAAAAACTCTATGATGAAACTAAGAAATTAATATATAACGTCTAGTCCTAATTCTAGAGAGCACGTAGAAAGAGCAGGCGCACTACCTTTGAGATAGAAAGAAACAATATTACTTTGGTTAACACATCTCGAGACTATATATACTTATATACTGTTGATCTACTACAAGGCTCAGAAATGTTCAAAACAAATGAGTACGACAAGGTATCGTCTATCCTACGCTACATATAGGTCAACAACAATAATACGATATTAGCTCTATATAACATGAAGATTTACTTTCATCGAGAACATATTACAAGATCCGTAGAAGTCTGGACACAGCACATATTCCACCTATTAAGTTGTGCGCATAAGTAATAGTATCTTGAATATAGATGTATCAAAAACAATTACCACGCTATAAAAAGGATCTCAGTAATTTCTACCACTATATGGTAATGTCTGAGTGGCATGTTATATAGTGTGTATTTTTATACGCAAATAATGTCATTGTCTTCCAACATAGACTTAAGTATTTCATCATATAGTTTATTGCGAGGTGTATTGGATAGAGGGAAATAGCATCCCTTTCTATATGTTGTGGTCTCCAATGTTATTGTTCTTCGAACTGTCTCGAGTATAGCAATTAATATGGTGTCTGTCGGCTTAAATTTGTGTATATGGTGTGACTCAAATTATGATCCCGGATAGGAAATGACATAAATATATGTTGCTCAATGTGTGTGAAAAATTCGAATTTTTATATGATTTTTTATACCTAAGAGGTTTTTGGTACGTGATTTTGATGCGCTATTTTAATTCACAATAAAAAACGCATATCCTTGTTGTTTTCTTATTTAGCAGTCTCACACATAGAGTATATTAAGCATGGTCTTTGAGAGATTTTGTTACACACTCACCTAAAGAGACCATAAAGATCCTTATAGGAGTGCAGATCACACATTCTGGCAACTATTTTAAAATAAACTTTCATAATTCACTATCAGATATCTGTTGGTTTTTTATTAGCTTTAAAGAGACATCAATGGGGTTATACGTCCTTGTAATTAATGGTAAACTAATAAATTGTCCAAATAGATAGGCTTTTGAATTTTTAATCTTAACAGTAAAATAAGAAAGACAGAAGAAATGATAAACATTGTAAACTTATATGTAAAAGACTGGGTGTAAAAGAACAGATAGCACAGGTGCAGGAGTATGCTCCTCATATTTGTCTGAGGTGTATTGTTTTGTAGAAATATATATATTTATATAGTAAAGGTATTGTAGTTCATTGTTTATGTGATATGTCTTTAATGTGTTAGAACTGGAAGGTACAGTTAAGTAATTAATCAAACCGTTTGACATCATACAATTAATTATTTGAAATTTTGAAGCATATTAATTTCATATATATATATAATATTCAACTGTATAGAACTCTAATTTTAATGAGGATGAAACTACATATTTTTATTTCTCCCTTATTTACTTTGTAGATATCACATATATGAAATAATTGCAAAATTTCTCTCGCCATTATGCTCATTTGACAATAGTTTGTTAAAGTATATTATATGATATTACTAATGTTGTTTGTATAGAGCCTTAGAATAAGTTAAAAAGGTATTTTATATAGCAGATATAAAAAGTTTGATTCTTTTAGACATATAATAATTCATATATCAGTTATAATAGTAGAGTATTAAATATCAACAATTATCTTTCTTCTTTTTTTAGAAACAATATATATTTTATATATCCATACGGACCAGAAAGAAATGTATTTCTTCTATTATTCTAGATATTACAGTCAATCACACAGAGAAACTATATCGTCGTTATTGAGTTATAGGCATTATTTGAATTGTTATATATTAATTAGTTTAAGGATAGTAATTATTCGCAAAATAAATGTGAAGGGTGACATACAATCGAGAGAGGACCAATATTTTCTGTGAGAGTGAACTTACCCATCTAAAGTGGTAGTGTAAATAATATATTATTATATTGAAGTGTAAATAGTATGTATAATCAAAGAGAAACAGGATATATTAAAAGCTTTTAACAATATTTGAGCTCTCTCACATATAAGCTCAAAAAAAATATATATCCACTATTCATTTGGACCACCATCTATTGCTAAGTGCAACGCAACACACCTGCGCTATCTCCGATAAAGTACAGCGCGAGAGCGGCACACTTCTAAACTGCGTTAACCATGAATACTTTTATTAAATTATTAAAAGTGATTTTGTTTGTCCTATTTTATAAGTTCATTACTAATATTTTATTTTCCCCA
>JABUQX010063900.1:65000-80935 GCA_015478945.1 Trachelipus rathkii
TACTTATAGACGAACAACTTCACTACCAAAAGATATAACACATTGTTTCGACGAGCATTGCCATCTTTTTCTGGGAAGTCCTGCAGTGTCGGACAAGTGATAGAATCGCTTACATACGTCATATTGTCTACAACGGAGCGACACAGAGTTAGTCCAATGGTTTCGAAGTCTGGCGCAACGTGAATCTTTTTTTCTCGATCTTAATATTACAAATTTGTCACGAGAGACCAGGGCATGTTGTGTCTACCATTGTCTCAGGGCGTTTTCCTCTGAGATAGAACGTTGTGGTTGTCCATCCCTGTAACCCAGGAGCATCACAAGCAGCACATATGCACAATCGTGCCCACAGTCAACAACAGTTGTTCACACAACCACTCTCTTGTTGATCTTAATCATAATACCTTACGAAAGCAATAAGTTTCCCAAAGCTAGCTGATTTTCGGTAGTAAATGTAATCTTTAAAACTGTTTCGAGATATGCTCTCATATGTATTCTCTGTGAAAGGCGGCACTCGGACTAGTTGTACGTAGTATTCCGCTTCTCCCTGTACATTTGTCCTAACCGCGCGTATCGTCTCTGCTCTCGCCGCACTTGTCTTTCGAGCTCCTAGAGGCACGAGAGTGAGACTTTTCCTATTCTTGCGTCTTATTATTACAATTTGTCCACCAAGTTTTATTTGATTCAACACCTTGAGCGGTTTTTCACCCTCTTGATAGAGATATATATAGGTTTGTTTCCTCGTAAACCAGGAACACCCAAGCAGAATTCCAGGAACTGGAGCTCCAGCAGTGTTCCAACCAACTTCCTCCCTGTCCGATTTTTTAAATAAGTTTACGCGAGTTTTAAAAGCCAGTGATAATCGATAGCAGTTTAGATTATGAAATTCTCGTTCCTCCGATCATTCGCCTGTCACTTTTCTGGGAAAGGCGCGTGATATATTTTAAAATTAAATATTTAATCTTTTCATTTTATTTAAAAATAAAGTTCTATATACGATATCTAGAAGATTCTACTCAAAAAATCTCTATTTTACCTCACTCTGTTTAAATTCGTGACATCACCTTATTGTATTCATTAATTGCTATCCTTATTATCCTTTATAAGAATCTTTTTATAATCGTTGCTCGTTCACGTGGTATGGCTTTAGAGTATGATCTAGGTATGATTCTATACACTTATGACGTTGAGTGCATAATTTATTAATCTATTTCAACAAAGATTTCCCGCCCTCTCCTCACCCTGGAAGGATTGTTTCTATTGTACCTTTTTAATTCAATGCGAGTGTTCTTGGTACCTTTACTCAATCATACCCCTTCCATCATTCCTACCATTCTATATGTGATTATCATTTACTATAATTATCCTTTTTCATTTATGCACAATCCATATATACTTTCACTCTATTGTACAAATGCTTATAAACATATATATATATATATATATTATTATATATTATAAATATACCCTATTTTCCTTCATTTATGCTCACTCTAACCAGATATTTATTATGTCTCAATAGTTATTTACATACTTATCTCACATATTATTACAACTAATTTAATTGCGTAAGCGATACGTTACTAATAAATATAATTATATGCTCTTATATATGTTTAGTTTTATTCACCTTCTACGCAAAGTAAATCATATATCTTTTATCTCACTCGCCTCCCAGAGTGCCTATGGTCTCTTATCCATTAATGACAAACTTCGCACATTCAGTCACGCCTCATCTATTAATATGTATATAATTTATATAAATATATATACAACATAATGATCAGATAATCCCATTCCCTAACCCCCTCACATTTAACATCCAACACATACTTCAGCATTCTAACAACACACAAATAATATACAAATTATTCTATCTTGAAACACAAATTTATTTTACAGCTCCTCGATATCCATTTATCTGCAAAACTCTAGTATACACTAAATGATATAACTTCTCCTGGTTTCGTGCTTTACGCGTAAACGGGCTCAGGAGGTCTACAGCCATTCTCGGAGCCGCACTCACCGTCTCCTCGCGCTCCGATAAGGCAATCTGTCAATCTACTTTTAAATTCATCTTCTTACCATTCTCATTTCCTTCCGACACCCCAAAACGCATATTTGTTTCTGGTAATAACTTTTTTTCCAATTAAATCAACATATTTTATTCGAAAATAGAATCAATCCTCGGCTCCCGCTCACCACACAGCACTCTTCTCAGGAGAGTCCTGAGCATCCGACTCAAGGAATACTTGCCAACACTAATTTTTGAAAACAATATATATAGCTCAGCCTACTCACGTCTTCTGACAAGTATATTCACTTCTGCCCCCTAAATACGCTATAATAAATTCGAATACACTATTTTACTAACGCCAAGATTACCGATAACCGGCTCCGGCTAGGACTAAGGCCTACCGAGGTCTCAGTATCCGGTATTCCACGTATCATCTCGCGCAGACTTTGCGACCCATTATAGGTCTACCAGAGCACCTAATGATTCTTACTTATTTCACTTGTATCACAATTCACTCTCACCTCTGCACAGTTTCTACATCTATAGCGCTTAATTCAAAATTTTAACTCTTCATCTTAAAATATTTCTGGTGACTTTGACACACATAATCACATCAGCCTAGGAATCCGGAAAATATTACCGTTACCTCTCCTAGCCTGTGGTCTTGTCACATATCCGGGAATGCTCGGATCCAACTAAGGTTCTGTACTATTTCTATTTGAAATTTGTTCAGTAAGTCTTTTCCACAAAAATATGTCATGATTCTCACCTAAAAAATATTTCTTGAAAAAAAATTCCTTTTCTACCCATACCCAGGATCCGGCCTGGTTTTCAGTTGCTCTCAGGCTAGGCTACTCCGAGAACATCGGTTCGGCTCCGGACAACCTTGACTATAGTTATTTGTAACTAATTGACACAATATAGTTCAGCACACTATAACCGTCATTCTTTTGACAATAATAACTTTCGTTGACCTATCATAAATTATATTTTCTCACTCTGAGAATATTTGACCACATTCCCACAGGATCACTCCGACATCAGCTGCAGAGAGCCTATCCGGCTCACCGAGATCGTCAAGGCTTCGGCTCTGAGTAACCCGATCTAATATGGTTTAACACTGACGGAATATTTCCTAACAAATTGTTCAGTACAAGTTTTGTCTTACCAACATATAAATTTTCACTCAATAAATATTTCTCTTGAAAATAAATTTTACATATCCACAGTAATGATCCGGATATCCGTGAGATCTGGAATCCGGAATCCGGCTTCACCGGAGTGAGACTATCGACTTACGTGCACTTTCGGCTTCCGGATTACCGACTTATAAAAGGTTTTCTATCTGCACTCTATTTGAAAAATTTGTATATTATAATATTCAGTATCTCCTGGCAATATTTTTTACCTAAAATAAATAAATAATAATTTATATCGATAAAAAATTTCATATACCCAGGATCGGCTAAGGTATCCAGCTCCCAGTGAAAAACTGCGATCTATGAAATGGTTGAATTAATGTAAATATAATAAACAAAATAAAAATGTATTTAAATTTTCATACAATGACATGTATGATAACATGGAAGAACCTAAAAAGCAAAATATTTACCCTGAAAATTTGTCTCTTCCTTTTACCATTGTCATCTAAATTGGATTCCTGTCTTCTTCTTGATGTTGGTCTTCTACCAACATTAGATCTACTGAGGCTGCTACGTCTCCTTGGTTGGGGTAAGTCTTCCAGCAAAAATTTCAAAACAATTATTAACTTCATCTGTCATTACTTCGTACTTTAGCTCCATTGCATAGTTTTGACTTAAAATGTTCATATTTCTATGGGATAATATATATATATATATATATATATATATATATTAGTTATAATTATTAATATATTATAATATTATTCTATATTATATATATATTCGTATATATTTATTATATATATATTTATATATATTATATATATATATATATATATATATATATATATATATATATATATATATATATATATATATATACTATATATAATATATATATATAATTATTAAGGGATGTATTACGCTGATAACATAGAAAAAGATGCCGATACCGTGATTAACTTATATTTTTTTAAGGTGCTCGAGCCTAGTTTTTAATTGATAAATATATATATAAATACACAGTAATAAGATGGAACATCTTGGTGACACTAAAGTTTAAACTTAACGCCCATCAACGGAACGGGAGCTTGGATCAAAAAAAAAAAATTTACAGTAGTAATCTATGATACAATAATAATAGATGTTCTAATAGGGTCCGAAATGAATTTTTTTTTTTTTCTATTTTTTTTTATTTAACCTGTTTTTATGGGGCGTAAAATTATATTTATATTATATTTGTAAAGGTATTACATCGCAATTTAGGGGGTGCTCGGGCCGACGGGGAACACAGGGGGGGACGTTTATTCCATACTCCGTTAAGTTGGGATGAGGGCGGAGGATACCCCGCGACCCTCATAAACCAAATAGAAGCGGGGGTTCCGGAGACCCTCCCCGGAAGGGGGGAAATAGTCCTACCCGTAGTTCCCGGAAGGCCGAGAGACCCGACTCCTGCCATCGATGCGGTATACCCTATTTACCCTTGGGTAATTCTTTAATTAAAAAAACTACAAAACATAAACTATTAAATCCTAGAAAGTCTTATTATATTTTATAAACGTAGGGGGTATACATAAATTAAGGTCTTTAAATAGGCTTCTCCTCAATATTATTACTATAAAATTAATAACATAATTTTTTTTTTTTTACATTTTTCCTACTAACCATTTATCATAGGGATTCTACCAAAATGTTTCTATTATATCGGCTGTAGCTATTTGATGTTTTGGAGATATGAATTGTATTTTTTTTCATTTCGACCCTATAACGTCTATTTATGTATCAATTGAGCTACCTGTGAAATAAATTTTTATTGAATCCCGAGTCTCCCGATTTACCGTGTGGGTGGTTAAGTAATCTTTTGTACCACAATAACTTCTTGTAACCAGACTATGCAAGTCAAGATTGCATTACCTGTTCCACCCTTTCATTTGACACATTTTATATTTTCATATTTGTTTAATAAACACCGCCTATTGATTTTAAATTAAAATAGTGTTTTTAATTAATAATAAGGTTGCAAATTAATATTATATAAAATGTTTGCTTTTCAGCTACGTATTCCAGGGATGGGGTGAGTCGAGAAAAATAGATTACGATTCCCGACTCGACTCCATAGTCGATTTTAAATACTTATATTTAAACCGATCACTCTCACTCACGACTTTATATATACCCATGAGTCGATTCTTAGAAGCAAACTTCAGCTGACCCTTTTATTACTAAGAGCATAAAATGATGTCTGTATGGAAAATATATTTCTCCAATTATTTTCGGAATTTCTTGTTATCTTCTATATAGAAAAAGAAAAATTGAATAAAAATAAAAATAAAATAAGAATTAATGACTAATATAAATATTTAATTTTTTCCTCATAATGTGCTAAGCGACTAGTGGTTTGGAAATTTCACAATAGGATAAATGCACTTTATATTATTAGAGTAGGTACCTATGTTATGCACAGTAAACTTGTCATGACTAAAAAATTTACAATATTTCGAATGCAAATCATCGATAACAAGCCAATATATATTAGCCATATTAATAAAAATAATAATATTAATAATAATATATAATAATAATATATAATTTTACATAATAATTTTAATAATAATATTTTAATAATATTTTATAATAATATAATAATAAATAATAATAATTATTAATATTAATAAATAATATAAAATAATAATAATAATAATAATAATAATAAATAATAATAATATTATAATATTTACTGAATTTTATCCAACTAAATATTCACCTTATTGTTATTATTTTTATTATGTAATTAGCATAATATTATATTTATTTATTTATATTATGATATATTTTATTACCTATTGGTATTAATTAATTATTAATAATATCAAATTTATTAATATTATTATATAATACAGAAATAAATAATAATTATTATTTTTATCATAATTATATAAAATAATAATAACACCACTTTATATAATATTGCTAATACAATATTATGATTTTTATCATATTTTTTTTATGTCTTGAAGCTTTAACACTTATATACACTCGATTCTCAGAAATTCTCAACTGAAGTCTATTTATTTACACCCGTAACCATAAAAGGGGTCTCTCTTACAATTAGGTCCTCTCTATTTATTCATCTTTATATACTCTATACAATATATTACTACTATTCTTTCTTTTAATATTTCTCTCTTTTTGTTATTTTTAACTCATTCTTTTCCATCACTACTTCCAATTTAATCTCTTTTCACACAAACAATTAGATTAATTTCACATTTCGCTGCAGCCATTGTAGTTTTTGAGATATTAATTTTCGATTTCAATATATAAATTTTTTTTTTTTTCCGCACTTAAATTGGACCAGCATTCAACAATGTATTCCTTTTCATGGTAAGTCCAAAGAGAAGGCTGTTGTAGTGTTCTTCTTGAAAGATAACTAGACTTGTGTAGTCCATTACGTGTTGGCTGGCTCTATAATATACACAAGACATGAGATCTTGTACCACAGTATTACTCGATTTATTATATAAATATATATACCTACTAGGGGTAATAGATAACATATAAGCCTTAGGTTGATCGTAACTTCACAAGTTTAATTTCTAATAATAATAATAATTAATAATATATATAATAATTCAAAAAGTCAGTGCTATATATATAGGGTAATACCATTATTATTTTTGCTCTTTTTGAGTATTAGTGATACTACTATATGATGGAAATTATGGATACTATGGACAAAAAGTGTACCTGTAATCTCGCAACACGGAAACTGGGTGAAGCTTACGTATCATGAAAAAATCTTTTATTGGATCAGCATCTATGTTTACATAATGATTTTCTAAGGTCGAAATATTTTTTTATATCGATTTTTCCACAGCGGCAATGGTTCTTTCTCTCTCTCATTATATTTTTTGTTTTTAAACTCTGTTCTTAAGGTGGCAAAATTACGCGCTTATAAGATTTTAGTGTGTAAGTTTATATATGGTGATTCTAGGTTAAGTTTTATCGGATATGAGGTAGATTAGGGTCAGGTCTGATAAGGAGAAGACAGAATTAAAAAATCACCAATTCGACCCTCTTAGAAGAATCATTTCTATTTTGTATTCTATAAGAGGGCTTACTTGTGTATAACATTTTGTTATTTGTGAATCCGATGCTCTAATATCTCCGATATCCGATGTATAGCGGAGTATAAGTATCTTTTAACACCTAATAACATTATATAAATATATAAAATAATAACTTATATTATATAATATAAATTAAATAATTAAATTAATTATATATATAATATATATTAAATAATTATAATTATAATATTAAATATTAATATTTAATAATATTATATAATATATTACTTAAATTATATATAAATGGTATAATTTAAACTAATATCCAGTATATATAATTAATAATTTAAATATATAATTATAATTAATTATAAATTATATAATATTAATATATATATAAATTATATATATATTTATATATAATATTATTATATATAATTATATAATAATAATTAATTATAAATTTAATATATATAAATAATATACATAATTAAATAATTAATATATATAATAATATAATAATATAATATAATTATAATAATTAATAATATTATAATATATAAATAAAGGATGAAAGATGAGAGAAGAGAGAGCACGTAGTAAGCACTCAAGAAGTTACTTGGAGTCACAAAATGGATAATAATTATAATTTATATAAATTTCATATAATAATTCAATATAATTAATATATATTAATATTAATATTTATATATATAATTTATAAAATATATCAATAATTATATATATTAAATAATCTATATAAATTAATTAATTATATAAATTATAAATTGTATAAATTTAAATATAATAATAATAAATTAATTATACTATATTATATAATAAATAATTATATATATAAAATTAATAAGTTAATAATGTATATAACATTATATATATATATATATATTTATATATAATATTAAATAATTATATTAAATATATAATTATTAGATAATAATATATACAATATAAATTATAATTAATTATATAATATAATTATATAATTATTATACGTGCCGAAGAAATACCTTGTGCTCAGAAGATTAATATTGGAGCATAAAACTAACGCTTAAGCTCACTATACGGATATTGGATGTGGCATTGACCAAAACTAAAACCATGCTCAAATACTCGTAAGAAAAAATTTATAGTTTATCAAACTGATTATTATTTTATTTTTTTATCAGTAATATTAATAATATTATTTTAAATTATAATTACAATATAATTTTCTGGTTGTGGGTAGATAGATTTATTTTTGCGTGTCGCGTGTCTACACAATCAATTTAAAAATATAATAATTTCAGAAATTCACAATCGATATATAATACGATACATAATATATATATTAATAAAAATAGGCATTAGGGTTACTGAGATAAAATGATTTGAAATGCTAGACACACTACCAACACGTGATACGCGCCACACATGTATTGTTTGGTAACATAAATGTACGCGTATACAATGTATAATTCTAATAATCGATTCTATATATAGCATTCTATTAGGATACTATATTTATAATTGATTGTGACTCTATATTATTTAAAATTCAGTTATATGTATCTCTACTTGACTATTAAATTTTGTAGCGATTAATTAATTAGCAATCGCTCGTCTATTGATAATTCGTTAATGCACAATACAAAAGTAGTCAATATTCTATTGGTTATTAATATACCATTTAAAAATAAAACAAACATTATAAAATTTTGCTTACAAACTAATGTAAAAAAAAAAATATGTACGTCTTTATATATAATAAATATTCTTCACAAATTAAGTAATTTTTCAATAAATATTTCCAGAATATCACGATTAAATATTGTTGGAGCATGGCAGTCAAAGCAAATTTAATTAACATTGAAAGTTTTATTTTTATCGACTATCCCAGTTCTACCGATACTCCCAACTTTTTGGAAAATCGACTCCAACTCCTGACTTCAAGTGACACTAACGTGAACTTTCCTTACCAATAATTATACCTTGAAAACGTCTGACTCCCGACTCCCGACTACCCAGACTTCCACACGACTTTACACTTTATGGAATGAATCACCGATTAATTAGATCCTGTTTATTCCAAATATATTTTCATTTCATTTTCTAACTTTTGAATTATAAGAATTTCGCTTAAGACATTTTATGTTTTAACATGATTAAATTACAAAAGATGAATATCTTTACATCAATAGCAATTAAAATGAAATAAATAATAATTGAATAGAAGTAGATCTCAATTAATCAGACATCATGAAAAAGACAAATAAAGAAACGCTAATTTAACTCAACAAAGATAACATATTATACTCCTATTTAAGGATAAAGATAAGATATCTATATATCACAATGCTTACATAATTAAAAATTCAACAATTATGTCAATGCAAATAAAACATTAAGCTACTATTCACATAGTATCATGGCAGAAGAGCTCTAGATTCCTTTCTTATACGGGATATATTCTATATATCAATTCGTCGTAGACAAGCAACGAGGAATGGATGATTAGACTTCGTGTTAGAGATAACAAGTGTGATATTTAATTATATTTATTAATATAATACTAAAATATATTTGTGTAATTGTTAATTAAATATTAAATGTTCACCAATATAATAATTAATCACTATGTGTCAAGCTTGAAAGATTAAATTGTTATATAAGTAAACATAAATAAGGAATTTAGTAGAGCATGGATCTTCCTCATAACAAAATCTTATGCAAATCATTTTTGAATTTCTTATGCTATTCCTTAGATGAACTGTCCATCTTCAGTTTTTACATTATGAGATTTCCTATGAAGTGTATGTATACATTTTATGTAGAAGGTGCTACCCAAAATTAGTAAATTGAATATTCCGCCATGACATAAGCTAAAAAGTCTAAAACATAATTAACTCAAAATCTCATATCAATTCTATTCAAGAATAGATTTTATTTGCTGTCAATAAGCCACAAATCGTCCAATATCAGTGCTGTTAACAGGGGTTGCTGATAAGGCTGCCGGTAATAATCCACTACTGCTAGAATTTTTTTTTTTTTTATTTAGTCAAGCGAGCAAGTCTCCTAGGTTCATGCTATTTAAATGACTAATATTCTAAGAAGTTGGTTCACCGTCAGGAAGATGATAAACCAAAAATTTAACTGTGTAGGATTTTTATTCAGCTAGCTTAAAGGAATTTCTTATTAATAATTATAACTACATTTTTAAATCTCTTCAAAATTTAGATTTTATTACAGTTGCACCGCCGCTTACATTGGCTGAAGCACTTGAATGTTCTAAGGACGGGGGTGTTGAAACCATATATATCAAAATTCAGTTCTAAACTATTGACAATATTACGAAGTATAAAGTTCACATATAGTGGATATTGTAATTATTGTTATTAGTAATTTTATTATTGTCCTAGGGTTAAAAATAATAAAAAATAAGACTTTAAGGTAGCGTTATAAAAAGTGAGGGAAATTTTTTTTTAAAGTTGTTATTACAATAATATATAATATTTCATTTCAATTTTAAACTTTTATAGATGATGGTTCAAGAAAATTCCACTATGAAACAAGGAAAGGATGGTTTCTACATGGGTAAAGGACATAGATAAGTAGCGTCGAAGGCAGAACTTAGTCTGGAGTGTTATTAATATCACACAGAACTTATTTTGTGTTGCACCGCACAAAGCACCACTACATCCTTGATGCTACGGGAGCGGTCCAGTGTATAAAGTTTGGATTGGTAACGGACGGGTTGAAGTTCCCTCGGCGCACTTGCCGCTACAAGTACTATAAGAAAGGGATAAACAGCACATAAATTTCAACATAAGTAATCCCCAACATCCCCGCGCGCAAAGTTAGAAAGAAGGATCAAAGCGGCTTCCTATAAGGTACACTAGGATATAGTTTTTGTTATTTATAAGTTTTGGACTTATGACTCGCACCCTAGTCTTCCAGCTCGCTGCCTGATTCCTCGCGACGCAGAATAGCCCTCCTCAGATAGAGATCAGTACTATACATAGCAATGGCGGTAATGAGAAACCTGTGCATAGCTTATGGAGATAACTGAGAAGAAGGGAAAAAAGTTCCTCGCAGGTACTTAAACGAGAACTCACCATGTTTTCTTATGAGAGACACAGTCAATAGCAAATACCGTTGTTGATTTGAGTTTCCAATACATTTTTTTGTTATGTTTAAAGATAATGCCAAGGAATAATGCTTATAATTTAGATTAATTAGGAGAGAACGCAGAAATACCATCACGTGATAAGAGATGGAAAAGTTAGGTGTCAATTTAGAAGAGGATGAGATTTGTAGAATGATATTTAGTTTTATAAAATGAATTAAACTTTCACAAATGGCTATTGAGACGACCCTAATCCGACTGTGAAAATTAAAATTCCAGATACAGATGAGAAGAATAAAATAAGACTAGATAAGCGAAAGCAATTCTTACAAGATATAAGAGGATGAGCGAATTGAAAATTAAGATTGATGAATGAAATTTGGGTTCCGAGTTAATCATGGCATATACTGAAAGTTGAAATAAATTAAAGAAGTTAAAGATTTGCAGGTGAGAAGAATCATTGATGAAAACATGGAATAAAGTTAAGAAGATAAACGAACCCTGAGGAAACCAACTATATTGACAGAAAAAGAATAAGAAGTCGCCCCACCAACAATAAGCAAGAAGGGAATAGGAAGCTATTTTGAAAGAAAGCTAGACCATAAATCGGGTAAGAAAAGAGAAGTAGGAAACCCAAGGAAGAGGGATGCTTATGGATGAGCAGTGACTCATGCCAATAATAATAAATATAACACTCAGGATACTATGCTATATGGGATAATAGTACAATGCGCCTTACTATATATAAAGGCTTTCCTGCCTTTTTGAGATACTCACCTGCTCACACACTTCTGACTCACTCATATCTCGCGCACAAGTAAATTAGCCAGGATTTAAACTACTCATTCATGCAAAACCGTAACTGGCAATAAGAGATTATGTGAGTAATGAGATTCCAGCATGATTTACAGAAGTGAGAGTTGAGAAGGGGTTCAGTCTAAAAGATCTTAGATAGAATACAAGTTTAGAAGTATATAAGGTAGCGATAAGTTTAAGAAGACTATTGCAAAGCTATAATGACTTCCTTTATTTTACTGTGGAATAGGTTAGACATTGACGCGCTTAACTTCAAACACTGATGGAAAAATTGTGCTAGTATTAAGAGGTGCATAGAGAATATAGTTGAACGAGGGCGGGGTCAACATACTACGGAAGCACACTTCCTCAAAATAAGGGGAGGAATAGACTTCCATACGGATGCACCCGCCTTCCTATCGTTCATATAGAATAGAATATTCAGGAGCCATCAAATGCACCCGACAATTCAACAATGATTATTTTAAAGGTAAACATAATAATGGCATAGAGACAACTCTGATGAGGATAGAAGGAAGGAGGAAAAGATGCCAGAAATCACATTCCATGGGTATGTAAGTTATTAGAGGAAATACTTATAGAGTAGATCTAGATAAAGAAAATTTGTGCACTCTTTTTCTTAGTTGGAGTTTTAACACAGGAATCTCAGTAAGATCGAATAAGAGGATAGGGAAGGATTGAATTTTAATCAGAACCGTTGTTATAGAATGTTTATTGGCAATGAAAGGCCAGAGAGATTTTAGATTCAAGTGGACAGTACAAGACAACCAAAGGAGTGATCAGCTGCACTATTGTTTAATTCGAAAAGATAATCGCTTTGACGTCGTCCGAATAGGTTATATCATCACTGCAATAACGAATTGTTTTAGCTGAAAATGGTAATTTGGCAAAAGTCGATGAGAGAAGAAGAAATTTTTCCACACCGAGACGAGCAACTTGTTCTGCTATAGTACACTTGAATTAGTGTCCAAGAGAAAAGCACGATACGTGAACCATGTGACTATTTGAGGAGAAAATATTTAGTCGACAAGAAATAGGAATGAAATCATGCTTAATTCAAATCCAAAATCAAAATACAGTATTCATACCACTATATATTCAGCTGAAGCGTCTTCAGAGTCAAAGCAGTTAATTCACAAATTATATAGTTATTCGTAGAAGCAACATGCAATGTCCCATACAAATTGGAATCAGAATAGAATTGGAATCAGTAAAAGTTTGAATCAGTGGCATAAGAATTGGAAGATCAGTAAAATTGGATATGCAGATAGAATTAAAATTATAAATGACGAAATATTACAAAAGGTTGTGGCAGATTTTACGATAGGAAGCGAAGGTTAGGTTGTATTATATACAGATGAAAGTAAAAGGTTAAATAGTGGTAAATATGGAGTCATGTTGTGTATCAGATGATCGTGTATTTGTCCTTGCATACAGAATGTTGTGTAGAGTTTTTTTTTTTTTGTTTTAATGTTAAAAGTAATAGTTAATATTGAATTGATTCGGATAATAATAATTACCTTAATACAGTTATTAACTATTAAATATTATAATATAATGAATAGATAATAATTATAATGATATTATGACATTAATCATAGGCTATAATAATAATATATAATAATATTAATAATATTATCAATTAATAATAATAATATATAATATAAGTAATAATATAATAATAATATAGATAATAATAATTAATAATATATAATAAATAATAAATAACTATTAATAATAATAAATAATATATAACAACAATAATATAATAATTAATAAGAATAATATAAATAAATAATAAAATAATGTTAGTATATGATAGAAAGACTAATCAGTAATACTATAATTTATAATATTGAATACTATCATAATAATCTGGCTATCAATAATAAATAAATAATTAATAATTATAATAGTACAATCACAATCATAATAATAATAATAATAAAGCTTTGAAGTTTTCATTAGAATGATGATAGGCTGACAGAGGGTTATTAATAAAAAGATAAAATAAGCATGGCATCTAAAATGTTACAGTAATAATATAATATTAATATAATAATAATTAATAATAATAATATCATATTAAATAATAATAATTACCGATAGTGCACAAATAATAAATAATAACATAATTATAAAAAAGACAATAATAATTATAAGTAATTATGGTAATAACTGAAATCATATATATAATATAATAATAATATACATATATTAATAATAAATTCAATAATCAATAAATATAACTGAATAATAATATATTACATATATTTAATAATAATACATAATGAATATATATATTATAATGATAAAAATCAAACTGATAGATAATAACAACATGAACAGTATTTTGAGAGAAGGCCGACCATATCTTTTATGAGTCCATTCCAGAACAGAATAAGAATAATAACAATATATGAAAAAATAAAATACTCATACGGGTTGAATGTTAAAAAATTTAAAAAACTGTCTTTAAACTCCAATAAAGAAAATACAGTTAAACTCCAATAAATATGTTAATAAATTAAGACCATAATACATCATTATACATTAATACATAATTTTACATTATATTTACTTATAAAAGCTCTCAATTTTACTCTCAAAATATCTCATAACATAAAATGATAACTTTACTAAGTAGTTTTTTCCTTACTAACTTCTCTAATAAGCATCATAAAGCATTTAGTAATACGATTATAATAATATAATAATAATATAATATTATAATAATAATATATAAAATAAAATAATAATCAATAATATAATAATTAATATATAATAGAGAGTATAATTACTATATAAATAAGTATGATGCCAAAAATATTAACTTGGCCGATTTTTAATATATTTGGTGCAAGAATCCTCCTTAATTAATTACTTGTGCTCTAATATCGTCCTTATATTAACTTCTCATAATAAATCATAAATTATTATTATTTATTATTTTATTATTATTATTATTTATTATTATCTATTATATATATATATAATTATTATATGAATATATAAATGTCATCTTTATATATATATTATTAATTATGATATTTAAATAAAGCACAGAATGTATATATATTATAATTACTAGAAATCGATATTTATATTATATGTTTATATATATATTATTATTATATATAATATATATATAAACTATATATAATATATATATATATTATTATATATATATAGTATATTATATATACTATATAATATTAATAATATATATATACTATATATAGATATATATTATATATACTAATATATATAATATATAAATCTATATATATTAGATATATATTAGTATAAATATATAATATAGAATATATATATATTATATAAATAACGATTGCGGGCACCAATTGAGCAGCTTTGGAGGTTCAATTTTGGGGGGTGAGTCGGTGGAGGCAGATGCTCGATTCTCGTTTTGTCTTTCGCCCGATTCCAATTTTAGTATTGAACATTGTGTGGACGGGAATGCATCGTCTTTGCCTTGCGGGCGTTGTATGAAAACGACAATTCTGTGTTGCGCTAAAGGCCTTTGGTGAGGTTCAAACATATCGGTAGAGATCAGTTTCAGTGTGAACAATTCGTCCTGGGTTAGGACTTAAGTCACTGGTAGTAATACGACAGACACCATGCTGCGCAGATCCATAAAAAACAACCGAAAATGTGGAGAGAGTAGGAGCAGCGGTAGTCAATGCTTCGAGCTTCTGCCGAGGGCATGGCTGTTGTATAATGGATATGAACGTGGCAGTGGTTGAAGATTA
>JABUQX010063902.1:0-20000 GCA_015478945.1 Trachelipus rathkii
AATTATTATTAATGCCATTAAGATTAGCTAATGTCATTTTATTATAGAAAGTTATCATAACCGACACGTAGCCATTATTATTATATACTTATTGTTACACTATACATTTCGTTACCATAGCAAATCGATGATTATAAAAAAATCGTCAATTACTATGATGTAGATTTTCTATTATTATAATTGACGACTATAATTTCTACTGGTACATATTATGTTATAATAACAGCTTCTATTATTAGTTTTAAATTAAACATTCCCTCGCCCAAAATTTAGATCTATTATACAAAAGTGCACAACCAGGGGGCAACAGTCACCGAGCAATTACAAGAATTTCTACTTACAGAAGCATCATTATTCCCCCACAGATTTACCCCCATTTGGCCCGGGAGTCGCCTCACGGACCAGCCCTTATATTTTTATTTTTTGTTTAATTTGTTTAGTCTGATGACGGTTCTGTATGTGGGGTCTGGAGGAGTTGTCGGGGGTCGGCATATCAGGTGTTTTCTTATCTTTTTTACTTTATTTTTTTGTGTGTAATGCCTATTTGGACTAATATCGCGCCTCACCCATGCCCCGACGCGCTGACAAACGAAATGCCATTGGTCAATCATGACACCCTACAAAGCCTAACTAACCCACACATACATGAACCTCCTTACTGAACGCACCCGGTCCCTTATAATGGTTTATATAATGAAAATGTATGAGTTTTTAGTTCCACTAGCCAAGAGGAGCCATTTCTGATCATTGCTGTATCATGGAGCTCGTTTTGATTTTGATACGCTCGATCGAATGTAAGACAAGCAGTCTTTCGTCCTGTGCTACGCATGTTGTTGTGAGAAGAGTCTGTTGGTCTTCAGGATGCGATGCTGCGAAGAACTGGTCCCCAACCACCCGAAAATTATAATGAATCAAAAAAATTCAAGAGGAATAGGATTGTCTAACCCGATTCAAACTTTACTGCCGCAAAAAGCCTTAACAAACGTTGCTTGCTGGCCCTAGTACAGAAGGCCTTTGTAGGTTTCATAGGAAATTTTTGCACCATGCATTTCGATGTGAGGGTCGATATTGTCCAATGTACACCTTGATATCGCAACCCCCGGCAACTCCTCCACCCCCACAACAGAACGTCAACATTTCAAAAAATGGAAAGGCTGGTCCGTGAGGCGACTCCGTGAGGCGACTCACGGGCCAGATGAGGGTGAATATTGGGGGGAATGACGCTTCTGTAAGTAGATATTCTTGTGACTGTTTGCCCTGCAACTTTTGTATAAATAAGTCTAATTTTGGGCGGGGAAATGTTAATTTTAACTATAGTAGAAGACGTTATTATAACAATAATCATAATAACAGTAGAAATTATAGTCGTAATTATAATAATAGAAATTACAGTAACCATAGTATTGACGATTTTTATAATAATAATTGCTATGGTAACGAAAATATTAGTTGTAACAATAATAATTATAATAATAATGCACGTGTCGGTTATAATAATTTCTATAATAATAATGAGCATGCTAATCTTAATGGCCATAATAGTAATAGGTATTTTAGTAATAATTGTAATTATATTAATCGTGGGTATGATGGAAATGTTAATTATGTCAATAGATTTAAATGGAGTAGAAATATCACTTGTAAGGATGATCAAGGGCAGGGGGGGATTCCTAGTGATTCACCCCCTCCCCCACAGAAGTCGCTTGTCACTGAGTCAGTAGGAGTAGAGTCATCTTCAACTTTAAATTGTAACTCAACGCATGATGAGGTTAATAACAATAATAGCAATAATAATAATAATGATTGTAGAACTAGGAATGATAGTCGTAGTGATGGCAATAACGGTTTTGTAAATTCTTATAATTGTATTGAAAATAATAACGCTGTGACTTTTGAAAACAATAGCTTTGTGAATGAGTCGCTGCCTCCACCGACGGAGTCAACCTATCCCCCTACCCCAGTCACTGGGGAGAAGGCGGGAATGGAGGCGATTCTGACTTGTGAATCTATACTTATTGATAAAAATAATGATAAAAATGAATTTGTAATTAATGAAAGGGGCGAAATTCCCTTTCTGAAAATGAATTGTATTAGTTTTAGAGATGAAGGAGATTCTTTTCCTTCCGATAAGCATGAGGGATCATTAATTTTAAGGAATAATGCATGTGACTTATCTGATAATGCTGTGGTGGAAGTTTCTGGCAACTCAACTAAAATCGTTGCAGCTGTTAAAGAAGTAAATTTTGATAAATTGTATTATATCTCGGACGCAACTAACAATGAGACTTATTTACTAGACTGTGGGAGTTGCCTCGACCTTTTAATTGCTACTGAATTGGATAAGGAGGAGGCCCCGATTGGGAGTGCCAGGGCCGCGAACGGAGGCTGTATCCATATTTATAAAAAAATAATGACTAAAGTTGACTTGGGGTTGGGCAGACCTTATGACTTGCATGCCTACGCTTCAGATATTAAATTCAATGTCTTAGGCATGCCTTTTCTCAAAAAACACGGGTTCGTCATTGACTTTAGATACCATTTTTTGCTAGATACCAGCACTAGACGTAGTATTTCTCTTTGTAACGAGGCTTTTGATTTTTCGGAGCATGTTCGAAATTCTATATTCCCTCTAACCGCTGTCTCTTTAAATATACCGCTTTGCGAATACGAATTGGTTAATAATTTAATTAGGAAGTATCAAGTCTTATTCTTAAATCCTTATAAAGCACCTAATTTAAATTTAAAGAATGATCAACTCAAAAGATGGCGCTTTATCTGTACAAAATACAGGAAGGAAGGGGGCGTGGCTTATTTTGACAGCTGTAAGAACAAATTTTCTGCTCGCTCACAACCCGACGCTAACGAAACTATAGGGGAGGGGGGAGGGGGGGGTAGAGATTGTACTATTGGAGAGGGGGGTGAAGATTGCACTGTTGATGAGGGGGGAGGGGAGAGAGAAGAATGTCCTTTGAAGGAGGAAATTTTATGCGAGTTAGCGGCAAACTACCCATACCATGTGACTGTTAATGGATCGCCGATACAATTGAGGAGTAGAACCATAGCTCCACATCTTTTTGAGAAAGCAAGGGAGGAAATCAATAAATTATTGGACGCGGGGGTCATTTCGCGGGGGAGAAGCAATTGGGGATTTCCAACTAGCTTTTTACCAAAGTCGGACGGAAGGGTTCGTCTAGTCGTTGATTTGAGGTTATTGAACCAAAGATCAACCTCTGACAATTTTACCCTACCCAAGATTAAGGATATTATATTGCAATTGCAACATTGCAAGTTATTAACAAGGCTAGACGTTCGGCAGGCTTACTATAACGTGCCAGTCAGCGAGGAAACAAAGAAATATTTCACTATTACTTGTCCATTTGGTAATTACAGTTTTAACTATTTAATACAAGGACATAAGTGTTCTTCTAGTGCCTTCCAGCGCTTTATGTCAATCTTGTTTGGAGATTTAAGGAACGTTTTTGTTTATTTAGATGACATCTTAATTGCCAGTTCGACTCTTGAAGAGCATGTTGCAATGTTGGAGAAAGTTTTGGAGAGATTAAAATATATGAAAATTTATCTGAACCCAGAAAAATGTGTACTTGCAGTCGAAGAAACGGACTTTCTAGGTTTCAATGTTAGCGAGAAGGGGGTTAAGCCTAGTAAGGAGAAAATCGATGCAGTGGTGAATGTTGCAAGGCCAACAACTATCAAACAACTTAGGGCTTTCCTCGGTCTATATAACTTCTGCCGAATCAATATAGTAGGGGCGGCTCAATTGTTGCAACCCCTAACGAAAATGTTGAAAGGAAAACCCGCCTCCAATAAAAGGATTTCCTGGGGGGTAGAAGCCGAGCGAGCGTTTCTAGAAGCTAAAGCGGCAATGGTGAGTGCCACCCTGTTGTCGTTCCCTGATGAAGGAACTGAGTTACTAGTATACACGAAGGTAAGCGAACTCACTATAGCTAGTGCACTGATGGGAGAAGAAGATAATCAAACAAAGATTTTCGCGCTTTATAGTACCATACTCACCGAGGCAGAAGTGGCCCTACCACAGCTGGTTAAGGAGCTCTTATGCGTCAAAAACAGTTTACAAAAATATGCTTACTTAATTGCCAATAAGAGAATCACTGTCTGTACTAGCAACAGTGGGTTAATCACGCTTATATGAAAAAGAGTGCCGAAAAAATTCATAATATTCGAGAGGTAAATTTATTGAATGCCATTGCAAATTTTGACGTTGAATTTAAATTGGTCTCTAAGGCTAAAAATAAATTGGCGATAATTTTAACAGAATTGGCTAACGAAAGAGATAAAATCATAGAGGCTGGGGAGTTGCAATTGCAACTGGCTTGTATAGAAAATGGGGAGTGGGCGTGGCCAAAACAAAATACTATGGAGACGGAGTTACAACTGGAGGAGGAGTTTAGTGGATGGAATTCTCTGAATTCCGTAGTGGAAGGGTTGAGCCCTTTAAATCGCACGTTAAAAGAAAAAGACTTACTGGAGTATTATAATAATAATAATACCTGTAGTGACTACATGAAAAGATTAAAATATTAATAACCAAAAGGAGTTAAAAATTATAAACTTTTGAAAATGATTATTATAATAATTTGCAAAATAATATAATAATAATAATAATAATAATAATAATAATAATAATATAATAATAATAATAATAAAATTTACTAATAATGATGACTAATAATAATAATAATAATAATAATAATAAAATAAAAATAATATAAAAAATATAATGAAAATAATAATAATAATAATAATAATAATAATAATAAAAATAATAATTAATAATATAATAATAATAATGATAAAAACAATATAATAAAATAATAAATATTATAATTCTTAAATCTTTATAAAATAATAATGAAAATAATGATAATAATAATAATAATAACAATAATAATAATAATAATAATAATAATAATAATGAAAATAATAATAATAATAATAATAATAATAAAAGCGATAGTAGTAGTAGTAATAAATGCGATAGTAGTAGTAGTAGTAGTAAGTAGTATAATAATAATATAGTGGCTAATGATAATAGTAGCGAAGTCGTGTAATGATAATGACTTTGATTGATGTGTAAATAAATACATATAATACATAAAAAGGGGTTAAGTGGACTGATAAAGAAAATTCAAGATGGTGTAGATTTCAAAGAAATAGCTATAGAACAGGAGACTGATGATTATATAAGGGACCTAATAAAGGGGCTGAAGACTAGTGGATTGAAGGCCTGCCACAAGGAGTTCATCTATCGGGGCGAAGAGCTGTCTTTGGCGGTTGATATCTCTACAGGCACAGCTAGAATATTAGTACCGGAAAATCTGGTGGATGATATCATAGAGAAAATACATAATACAAATCACTTGGGAATTAAACGGACGTTGACTATCTTGAAAGCGGATTTTGCCTTCAAATTTATGCATAGTAGAGTAAAGAAATTTATACAGAGTTGTGATGTCTGTCAGAAAAATAAGAGCGTTAGAAGGATATCTCCAGAATTCGGAAGATTTAAGGAGGTCTCGGAGAAGTTTGATACTCTTCATGTGGATTTGTGCAAGTTACCCTGCAGTATGGGATTCAATTACCTGCTTGTTTTTATTGATAGATTTAGTAAGTATCCCTTCGCCTACCCTCTTAGACAGGCAACAGTCGACTCGGTGTTAAATGTGTTAGTAAGCGAAATTTTCCCATTTTGTGGCTCAATAAAAAGACTCATCTCAGATCGAGGAAGCCAGTTCACTGCCAAAATATTTAATGATGTGTGTAACCTACTCAACATAGATAATATTATCACGACGCCTAATTCCCCCCGTTCAAATGGCTTGGCTGAGAATTTGAACCAAGCTCTCATAGTGACGCTAAGGTGTATGATCAATGATGGGGAAAATGAAGGGTTAAAATGGCCTGAAATTTTGCCTTGGGCACTGTACTGTTTGAGAATTAGCCCTCTAAATGACCAAGGGGTCACTCCCAGTGTGCTTATGTTTGGCCAGAATCTATCAGTGCCAGGAAGCTTGTTACAGAAGGAGGCACTCAGTGCCACGGTCAGTCAAAGTGCTTATTTGAAGAAATTAGTGGCCTTAATGCGTAGGCCTTTGGCACCACATGTTGTATATAAAAATAAAAATATATTTATTCCGAAAGATCTCCACAAGGCAAAGGCCGTGTTGGTGAGAAATCAACAGTACAATGTAGGAAAACTGTCAGAGAGATACTCAGGACCCTTCAGGGTGCTACGAATAAAAAAGAATAACATTTATATTTTAAAGCATGGGAAAGAGGCAGTGGAAAATTTAAGAAATGTAAGAATTTTTCATAATATAACCGACAGGGACACTGGAGCCCAAGAGAAAAATAAGGTTAAATAAAAAAGGAAAAAGCTTTTATAATGAAAATAAAGAAATAAGTAGATAAACAAAAAAAAAAGAGAGAGAAAAAAAGGGGGAGGGGGGGGTTTCTTAGTTCTGCATGCAATTCTTAGAGTTAGACAGTAATTAAATTGATACTTATTCAAAAAAAAAAAAAAATCGTCTTCTTTCATCTATCTAATGCTACGGCCCAAACGCATGCTGCCAAAACACTAATAGTAGTAGAAAAATTCCAGCATGTTCCTTACAAAATGTCACGGGAAGGGTTGTAATAGAAGAGTTGAAATAGTCAAAACCCCCGAGGTGGGGATTAAGAAGGTCTTTTATGTACTTTGTAACAATATATCGTAAGAATAGAATTTGTGTTTCGTAATAATAATGTCAGATTACTACCAAAAAAAAAAAAAAAAAAAAAAAAAAAAAAAAAAAAAACCTTGTGACGGCAGAATTTCTCTTGCCCTCACAATAATTATGTACACCTCTCATAAGTGCTCGATATATCAAATTTTACTATTAATTTTATTATATATGGAAAATATTTAACAACCTTTCGTATGGCACTATTTTTGTGGGAGTGAGTCACTGCAATGCTGCCCGCGAAATGTCTGGCATTTCGAGGGAAGGAAGGCAGTTTGGCTTCAAGATACAAGAAGAGAAGTCGCGTTGTGTGTCGGCTTGTTAAAGGCCGGAAATTTGTGTTTGAATATAAAAATTATGATATTAACCTTCACCAATATTATTAATGACTGTGAACTGACCCATTGTGTTAACTGTTAATATTGATACCATTATTTACCACCTGATTAATAAGTCTTAGAAAAAAAATTAAAACAGTAATTACCCCTTTATTCATATCACGTATTTAACTCATCAAAGGGTTATTACATATATATATATATATATATATTATATATATATATATATATATATATATATATATATTATATACTATATATATATATATAATATAATATATATATATATATATTGCATTGGCTTCTTGACCTGTCTTATGATTAGTATTACAAATTTATTGAAATTAATATAATAAATAAATACCTAAGGTAATTGGTCAAGGTAATTAGGTAATAATTTAATAGTATTTGTGGGTGTATAAATGTCTAGACCTTACAAAATAATAGTACAACTTATTATTATTATTATTATTATTATTATTATTATTATTATTATTATTATTATTATATATATATATATATATATATATATATATATAAATATATATATATATAAAATATATAAATATATATATATATATATTATATATATTATATATATATATATATATATATATATATTAATTATATATATTATATATATATATATATATATATATATATATATATATATATATATATATTATATATATATATATATATATATATATATATATATATATATATATATATAATTGTAAGTAAAACAATTAATAAAATCTATCGTAGAGAAAAAAAAGGACAAAAATATAGACCAATTCCGCAATGTCACACAAACAAAACACAAATCAAACAAACATCATAAACAGATAAACAAAAAATAATAATAAGAGAAGAATTAACCCCCTATCCCCCACCCACCCCAAAAAAGAATAATAATAAAGAAATTCAAAAGAATATATCCACAAAATCTCTTGTCTTCGTCAAGTTCCTTTTTCCCGTTCTGCTCATAAATATGGCGGATTAAGAGTTTGGGAAGAAAAGGAAGTTTTCTTTTGTTGTTTTTGTTGTTTTGTTGTTTGGTGTTAAATGTGACAAAAACAAAAGTGACAAATACGGAAGGATGACGACAAATGATTAGATACAGGCATGGATAGAAAGGTTAAGGCAATCAACATTTAAAGATACTATAGATTAATAAACCAGATAAGTAGAAAGGTTTATACATAGATATATTTAGTAAAGTAGGAATTAATATATATATATATATATATATATATATATATATAGATATATATATATATATATATATATATATATATATATATAATATAATATACTATATATAATATTATATATATGGTGTGTGTGTGTTGTGTGTGTGTGATGTGTGTGTGTGGTTGTGGTGTGTGTGTGTGTGTGTGTGGTGCAGTTTCTTTTTAGAAATTATAATGGGCTTAATTGTCGTATCATAACCCAATGTGCTCTTTATTATATTTTATATTATTATTATTATTATTATATTATTATTATTATTATTATTATTATTATTACTTATTATTATTATATTTATTATTATAATATTATTATATATTACTTCAAATTATAACAATGCAACGTAGTTTGAGTGTATGATATGAGCTTTAAATGAAAGTAATAAAATAATAATAATAATAATAATAATAATAATAATAATAATAATAATAATAATAATAATAATAATAATAATAAATTAAATAATAATAATAATAATAATAATAATAATAGCAATTTATACATTAAATAATACATAATAATAAAATAAAAGCATATAAACGCGTTTAAAACGCAAATCATTTTAGAAATGTTCTGTATTAAAAAAAAAAAAAAAAAAAAAAAAAAAAAAAAAAAAAAAAAAAAAAAAAAAAAAAAAAAAAAAAAAAACAGCAAAAAAAAACCAACTTACCGTAAGGTGTTGAAATAGCCAAGCCCTGAGTATATTCGTTGCCACTTTGGGAAATATACCTCTTTTTTTCTGGTTTTTTTTGCTACTTTCATCATCTTCTTCAGTGCCTTCGCCGGAACCGATGCTGGCATTCGAGGCGTCACCTGAAGAACGCAGAAGAAGGAGAAATATTTTAGTCATATTGGTTGCTAGTATATATTAATTAATATTTTAATATATGTTAATATATTTTAATTATCAAATGGAATTATATTTTTTAGTGTAGGAAATAGTTGCGATAATTACTGATGTTAATAATATTTTATACTATTATTATCACTATCATTGTTATTATTATTATTATTAGTATATTATAAATAATATATTAGCATATTATTATTGTTATTATTATTAATATTATTATTATTATTATTATTATTATTATTATTATTATTATTATTATTATTATTATTAATTTTAATTATTGTAAATATATTATTATCATTATTAACTATTTTTATGTAAGTGTTATTATTCTTATAAATATTCTACTTATTATTGAAATATTATTATCATTATTATAAATTATTGTAAATATATTATTATCATTATTTATTATTATTATTATTATTATTATTATTATTATTATTATTATTATTATTATTATTATTATTATTATTATTATTATTATTATTATTATTATTATTTTCATTATCGAGATAAAAGATTTTAATAATTTTTTAAAACAATTTAAAATTTATTAAAAAAACATTTAAGTTTTTAAATTTATGTAAATATATAAATAAAATTAAATACAGAAGAAATTAATAAGTAACTAACAAATAAAAATAATACAATAAATAAAAAATAGACAAATAAAGTATAGAAATAAAAATCTAGAAAAACAAAAAACAAAAACAAAAAAAATTAAAAAATAGAGAAATAAATTTATAGAAAAAAAAATATAATAGAAAAATAAATAAAAATAATTTAAATAGTGAAAATAAACTATAGAAATAGAAAATAGAAAAAAAAAACATGAACTATTAAAAAGAAAAAAAATAATTAAAGTATTGACAAAATATAAAAATTAAAATAATTAAAAAAATAGACAAAAGCTATAGAAATAAAAATATAAAGACAAATAAACTTTAGAAATAAAAAATAATTAATAAAAAATAGACAAGATAAACTATAGAAATAAAAATATTAAAAGAAATAAACTATAGAAATAAAAATAAAACAAATTATAAAAACAAAAAAATAATTAAAAAAAATAGACAAAATAAACTATAGAAAAAAATAAAACAAACTAGTGAAATAAAAATAAATAATTAAAAACTAGACAAAATAAAAATAAACAAAATAAACTATAGAAATAAAACATGATAATGATGGTGGAGGTCATATATAGACATAAACTTTAAAGTCATAACATGACTTAAAAAAGTCAAGAAAAATGTCTTTTTTTATGACTTTATATGTAGGACTAATTCACTTGTTTGGCTGAAAAGTTTTTTTAATGATTCTACGAAACTTTCTAACTTTGACATAATTTGAGAGTTTAGGATAATAGACTATGATGATATGGCATGCCAGTCTGAGTAGTGTCTCTCTCTCTCTCTCTCTCTCTCTCTCTCTCTCTCTCTCTCTCTCTCTCTCTCTCTCTCTCTCTCTCTCTCTCTCTCTCTCTCTCTCTCTCTCTCTCTCTCTCTCTCTCTCTCTCCCTTACTCCTCTCTTTCTGTCTATCTCTCTCACTCCTATATTATATATATATCATATATATATATATATATATATATATATATATATATTATATATATTATATATTTATATAATATATATATATATATATATAATATAATATATATTACCAAAAAAAAAAATTTCCAAAATGGGGAGATTATAGGTTTGTTTGGCGGGATTATTATGAAATACGAGTTTTTGATCAAATACTAAATGGAAGCAATTTAATATACTCTATTAATATACTATATTAGGGCTTTTCCGTAGATAACTAATTCACTATATTATGTTTAGGCCATTTGTTAGATACTGTTTTAGATATACTATATTAGGGCTTTTCTCGTATACTGACTTTACTAAACTATATTAGGGATATTTGTTAGATACTGTAATCGATATACTATATTAGAACTTTTCCTTTGATGTTGACTTTGCTAAACTATATTAGGACTATTTGTTACATACTATATTCGATATATTTTCGATATAATAAAAATCTACTTTTCTTTGATCACTTAAATTCACTATATTATATCAGGGGTTTTACCAAGATAATGAATCCATGTTTTATTATAACTTTTACTGAATTAGTGAAAGTGTTATTACAAAGTGTTAAAAGTATCAAAAGTTTTTTTTATTGTAAATAAAAAGACCTTAGAGAGGGTTTGTAATCAATTTATGAGGTCAATTGGGTGTGAAAAAGGTTCACATATGTCTGGAAATAATATTGATGGTATTTTAACAGCCTTATGACTAATTGAATCTGTTTTAGAGACTATTCCACTACGGTACAAGATTATATAGAGAGACACAACGATTATTGTATGACAGTATTTCTTTTCTGGTTATATTAATTATAATTTTATGTTTAAGTCATAATTATAATAACATCATATTAGTTATTATTGTTTTCATTGCAGAAATGCACAATTAATTTGGTAGAACTAAAACATATGATAATAACGTTATCGGCCAACCCCAATATGAAGGTTATAATAGAAAGGTCTTACATGTCTTGTTTTAATTAAATAGGTTTTAAATTATAATCTATTACTAACTGATTAGGGTTTTAACTATGGGTTTAATAAGAGATTTGACACAAAGGTTCATGAAAATGCTACTTAAGGACAACCTTTTTAACAATATTGTAACAATCAAAATTTATGATTTGTTGTTTTTATAGCAAATGGTATTAAGTATACTTTAATCTCATGTATAGTATACCAGGAATACGAAACAATATGTTAACGAGAGATTATCGTAGTTTTAATTCATTATATTGAGCAAGAGCTTGATCGCTACTGAGTCTCTTGCCAAATACGAGATGGGTATAGATTTATCATTTCGAACAAAAGAAAAGGAATTGGCGATACAATGAATGCTCTAATTATATAAATATTAGAGATTATTATTATATAATAGTAAAAAATAACATATATATACGTATAAAGTGTAATGCTTTAACTTAAGGAATAAAGAATTAGTATAAATATATATATATATATATATTAATACTTGAATTTTATATATGTTATTTATTGTTTTACCAAAATGATACTTATACTGAGACTAATGTTGACGTTAAATGTTTCAGGCGATATAATCAATAGATTCTAATGTAAGTATAGGTACATTAGATGAGTTAGGCTGATGGTGAAATTTGAGATTTTAACCTGATATTTAACTTAGAGTATAAGGAGTTATAGTAATAACTGATTACAATTGTTAGTAAAAAAATGACCTGAAAAATATCAAGGTAACTAAATACATTAAGATCAATTAAGATACACCTAGTATCAGACTGGTTAGGAGGGTGTTAGATGGTGGTTTGATTAACTAATAATCCTCCTCCGTGTGATTATATTGAGTTATTAGTGCTTGCTAATGACAATTTTAGTAAAATAATTTGACTTATGAAAATTAAATAGATCATAAGTAGTATATCACGCTAGTAGTAGGTAGTGATGTACTGGTTAGATGGTGAGTTATTTGTGAATATTATTTATCATGATTTACTGAATTTAAGGTATGTATAAAATAACCATGACAATTTTATTTAGTAAAAATAAAAATAAATTATCGACTTGAATCAATAGATCAAATAGAATCTAATAGATCAATAAGATAACCACTGAGTCATGAGATTATAGTGAGTTAGGTATATGTGTATTGATTTGAATTATTTATGATATTAAGTATATGTATAATAACGTACAATTTTAGTGAAATTAATATATTTAGAGATATAACCTATTACAATAGATCGAATAGATTATCATAAGAGTATCAATAGAATCATATGATATCACAACTATGAGACTAGAGGGTCTTGATTTAGTTGTTTATAATTTTACTATGATATATTACTTATTAATATACGCTTTTAGGTTTATGTAAAAAGACTCAGTTATCATAATATTGTAAGTTAAAATAATTTGACTTAAGTCAATATATATTCTAATACTAGATTTAATATTAGATCAACGTGAGACTAGAGATGAACTAGAGGTGCTTGGATGTATGGTTTTGGCACATTTCATGATTTACTGTCTTTTATGAAGTGAGCTATCATGTAAATTACTATATAGCACACAAATTCTTAGAAGTATAAGTATTTTATTAGAGAGTCAATTATTAAATATAGATCATTAATGAGAACTATAATAGAAGTTAGAATCAATGCTGTAAGAATTTCAGAAACAGAATGGAAACAGATATGTATAGGTTGGGTAGTTTAATATTATGATGAGCAAGAACCTTTATAGAGCGTTAGACTTGTAAATGCATTAGAATATCAACAGAGTGAAAATTATTTAGTAAAACATTTGCATGACAATTAATATACAGATGACTAATACTTAGAATTCCGAAAGTACAATTAGAAATATACTTAGAACTTTAAAAGTATACTTAAATTTTTAGAATTAGGCTTCTCTTATTGATTGATATATTTAACGTTTTGAGTCGTTGGAAATACGAAGCCATAGGAAGATAAAATATATACAAGATGAAAATCTAATAATGTATCACTAAATACAAATAAAGACACACAAAAGAGGACATATAATTTATCCTATTTAATGACTCTTAATGAAGAGAGCGAGTGAGATTTTTCTTATTGAGATAGGTTCACTAACAAATCAAAATATTACTAGAATCTGAACAAAAACCTCATAAGTATATATAAAATATGGACTTTAAACATAACTTACAGAAATATTATCAGATATCAACTATACACTAATATACAATCAATGTACTAATATCTAGTTTTTTGTAAAATAATGTTTCAATTTCTATATATAAACATGTCTATACATATTAGAATAATTATGAGATACAATTTGTCTTGGCAAGGAACAACATAGAAAACATGTAATAGTAAACTCGTATAAAGTTGCTTAAAAAAGCCTAACCCGAATTCCAACATTGTTTATACAATAATAAAAAATTTTCTTCTACGAAAAATATAAACAAAACGAATGTCGTCAGTATTAATAAATATTATCAGACTATAAATATAATATAAAAAAACAGCAAAGTAAATTATCTCTTATATGTGACAACAGTTTGATGCCCCACTGCTATATCGGGAGAGACCGCATCTGAAGGGACCGAGAGTAGAACTACGTAAACATCAATATATAGATAGTATTACTATCATCAGTACTAACTCAGTACTACACAAAATTTATATTAATACTACCATATACTTGAGTAAGTTCGCGCAGTCGCAGGCAGGTTAGGCTGGCGTTCGAGTAGTCGGATTACAGAATACTGTACATAATGGTAAGAAGAAGAAATACCACGGCCCCTGAAATATATCAGAGAATATCAGATGATCTGTAAAGAAAACCGAGATTCTCATTGCAGGAATCGTTTTTTACGAATTCCGACTTTGCCTAAGAAAAATCATCCTATAATAATTATTAATTTAAATAATAAATAATTGTGTAGTATTAGTGTATATGTACGCACGCCGCTAGACTCAACTAGTATCTTGATCTCAACAGGGCCAATACTTAAACATTAATCAATCTATTCGCACCCGTTCTGTAGTAACTTGAAGAGACTGGAGGAAATGCATATCTATAAGATTGTCCTTACATGTATATTGAAGCACAGCAAAATATTGAGCACAAACGCGTTTACTTATTGGTTACAGGTGAATTTCCAAAATATATTGGAATTTTAAGAGTAATATTACAAAAGAAAGCCAAAAAAGAAAGTCAGAATAATATCTATACGGGTCAGTAAGCGCAATATCAGCGTTCACCCCAGGGGGTGACCACCCATTATATTACTATATTTACTAGATTTCTATGGAAAATTTGTATCCATATATATATCATGTTTTTCGAGCTACTACCACCTCAATATGTAGATTAATAAGTTTACTATCACTTAAAAGTTTGAAAAGCCAATAAACCTATCTATATCAGTTACCTTTCCTAGTATCAGAAAAAGGAGTATATGTATAGATGTCCATCATCTTAAAAGTAACAAAGCGTCATTGAGCATGAATATTCCCCTTATATCCCAATAGTGTCTAAAAAAAAAAGATCAACACGCTTCTTGTAGCATTCCTCACTTACTTTGCTTTCTTTCTTTGGGAAAGCATTCAAACGAGTTTGAATGATTATTATCACAAGAGCGATTAAGATCTATTATGCATTGTGATAGAGATGAATATTTGGCGAGCCATTGTAAAGTTTGTAGAGTGATTGTAGACCAAACTCACCTGTTTATTTTTTTTTTTTAATAACGAAAGCCGTGGTAGTATGGCTTTGTCACAATGCAACGGCAGATCGCTCGCGAACACCGTGGACTTGTTCGCAAACCGGTGCCTAAAATTCAATTCCATGTTTTCTTTTTTTCGCACATCAAAGGAAAGAAGCTTTAGGTCGAATAAGTTCCTGAGAGCATTACAAACCAATCCATTACTAATTTTATTAAGGAGCCTATATATATATACATATATAAGTATAAATAGTATATTATTATATCATATGAACGTATTACTATAATAATATTATTGATATAAAATTAAGTTAGTTATTATCTCATGCCTTTAGGTTGTAAGAGTAAATAAATCAAGATATAAGGCAAGATCACTAATACGTAATTACTATATACGTCATATAAATATCCATGTAATATGAATAAAATTAAAAAAAAATATAACTTTGAAAAAGAAACGGAATCTTATCATATTAAATTTTTATCATATATTTTTCTATTGTCCATATATAGTAACAGTGATAATAATATAATAAATTTTGAGTCTGAAATATGAGTTTATTATTATTAGTTCTTTAGTTATCAAGGTATTTAAAATGATTATTATCAACTAGAGGATGTAACAATTAATAATAAAGTAACGATCTATGAGTCAAAGCTCTAAGTTATATTCATAAGCATAACATTTATGCAATAAACTCTTGTTATCAGGTGAAGTTGGCAAAAATTACTTATTTCCTAAAATGAGTATTTGGGACACAATGAAAAATTTATCTAAATACTTCTCACGCGTAAACTATCACCATAAACTTATTTATTTATATATTTCTGGTCTTTTTATTTTCAAAAGTATTATTAAATCTATTTAAATTAAATTTATTCCTTATGTTATCAATAATAATAATAATATGAGTAATAGAGGTGTCTACTGACATGATTATTCAGGGTCATTGCAGAGTTTGGCAATACCCAACGTTACTTCCAAAGCCTTCAGAACACTGAGGATAACATTCCACAACCACAATTTCCTCGCAAAACAGTATGAAAAAGCGAGAGATATAAATTAAGATTTATGATATCTGAACTACCCATGTAGAAGAGTGAGATAAAAAAAAGAGGAAGAAAGATTTAATATAGAGTTAATAAATTCTGAAAATATTTGAGATATGAAAATAAATATAATATTAACCATCATCATTATCAAATTTATTTCAAGAGATAGTTACTTGTTTTATATATATATCAGATATATAAAGAAAATATCTATAAAGAAAAAGATTGTCTTAAAATATATCAAGAGAATAAAAATCACATGTAAATTATATATACAATAATTATTTCATATATTTAACCTCCTATATATAAAAAATCTCCTAAAGATTAGACTAAATATTAAACTCCACCATATATACAACCCTATATTCAACACCACCACTCGACATCCATATCCATAATTAAGTATCCTATACACCAACCGGTTCACTCATGTATATGTATCCTCTCACTTATATCTCATACTTAAACATCAAGATCGTATTTTTTTATTTATTAATTATTTTTATGAGGCTTCTATCACTGAGTTATATAAATTACTGTATTCAATTGGCATTATCATATCATTTATAATTACACATTTTATTCTCACCTTGAATTTATAAACAAATTAAATTCGAATATATTCTATTCCTTCAGTATAAATCAAAATTAATTGATCAATTTCATAAATATTATGGATGAGATACACTTATCACGTCATGCTATCGGACTTAGCACGGAACAAAATACAAACTCAATATAACACGCACCACTATAAATATAACTTGAACTTTCTGAGTTGATATAATATAATAAGATGCTGTCTAGATAAATAAATTTTTCACAAATATTAAATAGTATTAATTATGATACGGGTTGAATTGATGCTTGAGAAGTTATATCTTAAACTGTATCTCGATCTAAAAATTTTTATATTCATATAAATAAGAATATCATCAAAATAACAATGATATTTAATAACTAATGTATTATAATATATTAAATATATAATGAATTTATGTAAATTTTATATATAATATACTTAAATACATAACTACACTAACTATAATAATAATTATAATATATAAAATAATATAATATTTATTAGTTTAAAATAATGAAACTAGATTCAACTCAGAAAATTACTTAGGCTATAATTAAAAGAAAATAAAAATAGTATAATACTTTAATATATAATCGTAAATATTTTTGGAAACATTTTTACTATTATTATTATTAAAGTTAAATTTTGATTTTATTCACTTCAATTTATTAATTATTGATTATTATATTTATATTAATTATTATTATATTATTGTAATTTTTATCATCTGGATTATTATTATTATAGTATAATTATATAATTATTACTTTGCGTAGGTGTCCGCACCATATAAAGTGACAATGGATAAGAGATACTATTAAATAAATAAATAATAGCATACATTAATACATAAGTTAAAATGAAACAATTAGATAATTAAATTTACAATATCATACATAATAATTGAGACAACTAGTATAATACAATTTAATTAAGTTAATTGAACCATTCTTAAATAAAGTTTAAAATTATTTCACCAAAACATAATTATTAAAATAAAAATAATAATAATTAAATATATATATATAATAATATATAGATATAATAATAATATAACTTAAATTAAATCAATAATCAATTCAATAAATAATTAAAATTAAATATAATAATATATTGGAACTATAATAACTAATGTGTGTGTTGATGTTGATATTGTGATTGTATTTAGTTGATTGTAGTGTAGTTATTGTGATTGTATGTGTAGAGAAGATGAGAAGGATTAATGATGAACTGAGTGAGAATGAGTAGAAGAGTAGATAAGATGCGAGAGTAGTCTGTAGTTCACGAAGAATAGAAGAGACGTAAACTAATTTAAGAGATTAAAGGTACTAATGAATATATAAATAAAATATACATGAGCCTATAATAAATAAATATCAGCTCACAAACGAATTTTCAAGAAAAAACATAGACAATTTAATCAACGATCCTTTAGTTAAAATTTTAACTTTTCTTCTATTGTATAAAACCAACTTATAATTATATCTTCTGCAATTGAATGATGTTAAGTAAGTTTCATGAAGTTGAGCATATGTCTGTAATTAATAACACAGAAGAATATCTAAATGAGAAAAGGGTCTACTAGGGGACGTTTACGAGAAGAGCGCGCTCATTTATTATACTACTCAACACTCACTAAGTTCCCTATATATTATTAGACTATACATATTAATTCTTTTGTAAAGATCAATAAGACAAGACAAAGGACAATCAGATACATTATAAAAACAATAAGTATATTAATATAACTACTACTGAGAGAACAACTATATCCCAAAAATATATATAATATTAAATAAAAAATAGTAATAATTATAAATTAAAAATAATATATAATTAGATAATTTTTCAAATCTAAATAATCATAATACTACATTGCAATAAAACAATATATCATAATTATAAAATATTATACATAATAATATATAGTAATAATAGTAATAATATAAGTAAAAATAATAATAATTATATATATAATATTAATAAATAATATAATAATAACTAATATACTAAATAATATATTATATTAACATATATATTAAATTATAATATATATTATATATAAATTATAAATTAATACTAATATTATATATATACTATATACTATATATAATATATAATATATTATATAAGATATACAAATATATTACTATTATATAATATAATATATTAGATATATAATATCGTGACTTATTAATTAAAGGAATACTCACATTAATTATGTCTAGGGAGGGCTGCATCAACCTCCATATATGCCCCGATTCGTGAGGTGGTTAGTAATATTTGCTAAGGAGTGTAGCCATTTTAAGCTTTCATGTAAAAATATATATATATATAATATATTATATATAATAATATTATGGGGATATATTAGTATAATTAATATAATATTAATATATAGTTATAATAATAAATTATAATATTACTATTTATAATATAATTTCGTATAATATATAAAATACATCATTTAAATTATATAACGTTTAATTTATCTATTATTATATTTTAAATTTTTACTTTTATATGTAATATATAATTATTAATTTTAATAATATATTAATGTAATATATAATTTAAATTTAATTTAAATTTTAAATATAGGAATATATTATAATATCAATAATAATATATTTATATTTGATGATAATAATAATATATGTATAATCTTTATAAGTTTGAATATTATTTAAATTATTATAATTATTGTAAATTTTAGATATTAATTATAATTTAATAAAACTTTATTAATAATAACTTAAAGATTGTAATAATTTTTGGTGTTTGTATTATATAAATTAATTAAATTAATCGTAAATATATTTATATAATATATAATAATATATAAAATTAATATAAGTATATAACTATTTAT
>JABUQX010063903.1:0-21709 GCA_015478945.1 Trachelipus rathkii
TGGAATAGAGATTACAAATGCTATAGTCCAAATAGAGGGAAAGAGAATTCAATCCAGATTCTGTTAAACAGATGCAGCAAGAACGCTGATGCAGAGGGGTGAATATTACGGAGCATTATGTTCGAAATTAAGTCTGAGCCAATGGCACCGCCTTTGCTGTTTGCCAGTACAGTTCCATACTCTGCAAGTGTAAAAAGACGGTTATAGATATGATCTTTCCCTTTTGCTGCTGAAAGGTCTGGTGGTGCAGTGTTAATTCTCAATTTTTGAAAGGCTTCAGGATAGCTGAAAGAGATTGAGGGGCTAGCAAAACTATAATATAATGCATCTGCAACACCTGCAGGAGCAGAGATCGTATCGGTTATATCAGGCCCATAACGGAGTACTGTGGGTGAAGAGTTGCTGGAGCGGTGAGATATTTTCTGTGCAACTCTCCACACCGGGAAAGGGGAGTTGTGGAATTGACAATCGAAATATAAGTTCAAAAGTATTGTTTACGTGTTGGTTATTCATTCAACGAGATCTTGCCGCAGCTGTTTTAAATATAATAATGCTTGGGGTGGGACGGGGGTCCTTTTGTATTGCTTGTAGAGTTTTTTCTTCTCCCGGTTAGCTTGTGCACACTCTTGGGACCACCAAGGGGTTGCCGAAGACCTACCTGCGGAAGATCGCGAAATGCAAGCTTCCACTGATGCGATGGTAACTTATCGGAAGAAGTTAAAGGCATCATCAAAAGTCGGAAACCGCTTATTGGAGGGAGAAAGTAGGATATCTGTGACCTGACAAAAAGGAGCCCACTCCTCTCGGACATAACGCCAGGTGGAATTGGGTTTTAACAATAGCTTCAGCCCAGGTTCATTTAAGGCTATTCTGTAATGATCAATGCCCTATAGATAATCAAAGCAAGACCAGGTGAAGCGATCCATAAGAGAATGGGAGAAAAAGAAAATATCAATACAAGAGGAGGAGTTTGTATCTAAACGTTCATATGTAAAGAGCCCTGTGTTAAGGCATCCCAGGGAAGGGTGTTAGAAGATCTACAAGGATCTTAGACTTAGACTAGGTGACAGAGTTGCCCCATAAGGGGTGACAAAGGTTGAAGTCTCCTAGTATAACAACCAGTGTAGGGAGCTGCTTAAAAAGAACAGCTAAGTCGGCCTTAGTAAACTCGCTACTCGGAGCAAGTAGATAGAAAAGACAGTAAGGTCGGTGTACAGATGAATGTGTGCTGCCACTGCATGAAGTCTAATGTCATCTCTTTCAATAGAGGTTAGCGGCAATTTATATTCCGAGGGTTGGAAGAGGTCGGGATGACATAGTCGAAGTTCCTGTAAACATATGCGCTTTAGTGTAGATATGTTTATTAGTTGAACAAGTTCTTCAATATTATAGTAGTAGCCATGACAATTTCATTGAACGAAAGTTGTCATGCTATGCTGTTATGAATATTATGACGATGGTCTTCTTGAGACAATTACCTCTATGTGGCCAGGGGTGATGTTGGAGGTGGATTCAGATGGGGAGAAAAGGCTGAGACGTGGGCATCGACGAGGAGGAGCAACAAATCCTGGTTTTATGGAATAGTCGTACAACAGAGATTTGGGTTATACGACCGGTTTTTTTAGGGGGTTGAGGAATTTTCGGTGGTATTTGGTGGAGTTGCTTCGCCATGAATGCGAAGTCATCCAACTCCTGTGTGGACTTGAATGGTCATTGGAAGAGCAATCAAAATTTTCATGTTTATGAATGGACGAGATAATAATCAGCATCCGCCAAATAAGTAGAATCAGAAATGAGTGGAGAATATGGGAATGTTTCCATTGAGACAATTTAAGAAGGTGACACCGGAAAAGTGTTACTTATTTGTAAGAAAGTTGGAGTTGCGATATTGGGTTCCAATATGGGATCCTTTAGGTTACGGAGGTCTGACACTAGAGACTTTGTCAGTGAGCCATCAGGTGGGTGATTTTGGAAAACTGAACAATTTGGGTTAAGATAGGGAACCTCTGGGTCCCCTTTCGTGCGACCAACAGATTTAGAATGCTTAAAGCGCTTGCAAGGTTTGCGTTGAACGGTTTTCCGTTCATCTCTCTCGGAAGCGCAAGAAGCATTAGAGAGAGAATGGGTCATTAGATCAGGCTCCATTTGCGAACTATGATCCATTTCATCCGCTAAGGCACACAATCCTTTAGTGAGTGCTGAGGTAGGAAATTCGGAAGAAAAGTTATACGAGGATTCGGAAAAGCTGAAATAATCCTGGTGTAAGCCATCAAAGAGTTGGTTAGTTGGTTGTTCAATAGCTATGACTGTTTAGGTGCAATATATTGAAGTCGCTGCTTTTGTCTCAGGAATAGACTTATGACGAAGTCCCTTCTGCGTTGCATATTTAACATCTGAGTTCAGTTTGTTTTGGTTTAGATATTCAGAAGTTTATCATTTTAACAAATAATCTTTAGCTTGGTGATTAATCTTTTCTTTGTGTTTAGGAACATCTTTTTCAGGAAATTAATTAACGGTGGAAGAGAGATTAGGGGACATAGATGTAGATCTCTTATTAAGCTTAGCAAACTCATCGGGAGGGTATTGGACAGTGTGTCTTGGCAGGAAATGCTCTCCAAGCTTTGAATTGAATGAACAAACTTAGTTTCATTGTTGGTTGATTGAAAACTAGTACTCTGAGTGAGGTTATTGATAACATTTTGAACGGGAGATTGTTTCAAGGGCTGCTTTTGGATTATTTGAGAAGTCGGTAGTATTGGCAATGCAGGCGGGGAGGTTGCAGTAGCTGCTTGAGTTTCGCTAGAATTTATGAGGGGAGCTCTACTGGAATGGAGTTGTGTTGTTATTAACACGTGGAGGCAGGGGGGTTGCTGCAATTGTATAATAATATTGACTTTGTCTTGTAGGATATTTATTTGTCTTTGAGTTGGTGTATGACATCTCTCCTGCTTAATTTTTGTATGGTACATAACTCCAAAACTTCCTCTTCAAATAGGTTAGACGAGCATTTTAAGGAAGATGCACTGTGGGGTGCTTCATAGTTTTTGCAGTTTGGTGCGTTTCCACAGGGAATGTTAAATTCTTCTCCGTAGACTGGGCATATGTCATGAGATCCCCTACAGTATTTTCGGAGATGACCAAACTGTAGGCATTTAAAGCAACGGGAATAAATGTACGAACACTGTAGCTTGTAAGCTCTATTTTTACCTTTGAGGTGGTTAAGGGGTACTAAAGGTCAGTAAACAAGGATTGGGGTATCAGGCAAGTCTCGATGAGGGGAGAACCTACAAACCTTTATAACGGGAAATCTTTTGTCATGAAGATTTCTTAAAATAGCAGTAGTATTTTCTTTTTTCTGTTTTAAAGAATAAATAGTGTCTTTGGATGCGTTTCTTATTTCATCAGGAGTGCAAATAAGAGGGATGTTTCCGAGGGACGTTAAGGATGACGTGGTGGAACTTTGATTCCGGGTAGTAGCTTAAACAAGAAGGGACCCCATTTCTCATTAACTTGACTAGGGGGTTTTCAACTACTAAAGCTTTTTCAAGTGCATCGCAAAGAATAATGGTTCTTTGCTCAGTAAGAGCTTTGGAGGTAGTGGATCGAAATAAGTAATATATCGGGAAAGATGTATCAGCTGGCATTCCCGGAGAGGGAGTAGAATATGGAGTAAATAAATGAGAACGACTATGACTGGGGGAACCTTTTCGGGATTGCCCTGACCGTTTGAGCACCTGGGGTGTCGAGGGCGTACCAGGCGATGAGTCGCTGAGGTTACGCAGAGGATCGAGGTGGGGTCAGGTGAGGTACCCGACAGATTGTGCATGCCTTTTATTTAACGACGTATTTTCTTTACAAGAAATTTTTATAGAAGTTAAACCACAGACTTCTCCTTTATAGATGAGCAAATATAACAATATAACAAATGAAACATAAAATTAAATAACAGGATGGACCGGAAAAGCGTATATTTCATAAGGAATGGTAGTCGTCCTCCGAACAACAGGTCACAGGCCAGAGACTAGCACAACTTCCCGAACCCCACTTCGTCGGGTAGGCTGTGAATATGGCCTCGGAAGAGCCTCCCGGAACTCCACGTCGGTTTTCCCAACGTGTACAGCAAGGAGCCTACATAACTTCACGTCAGAGCACGAGATTAAACACCAAAGTGCAGGACAGTCTCCTTCAGCGATTAACTCGAAGGTTCGGGTCCCATACAATTGGCGACCCAGTCATAGGTAAACAAAAAGACCAGTTTTTAGCCGGCACCTTTATCCACGGGGAAGAAGTGTGAGGTGAACTGAAGACCCATGTGGGAAGAGGCACCGGAGGACCAAATGGGAAATGACAAGCAAAAAGGGAGGATATTTTCTTTTCCAGATTGAAAGTACTTACATAGTACTTAAGGGCTTATAGAGATTGATAAGTGGAAATTAAAAAAAAAGGAGAGAAATAGAAACTGATGAAGGAGGAGGATTGAAAGATATAGACAGTATGAAAAACGAGTGTGTGTATATATATAGCGGAGCCTTAGCCAAATTTTTTTGGGGGTGGAGCCGGAGTCGGAGTCAAAATTTATTTGGTTGTGGAGCCGGAGCAGGCAAATAATCACAAATTTCTTTACCTTACCTTACTGCAAAGAAAATTCAGGATGGGGATTTGATTGGAGGAAAATTTTATATAGAATTGAAGCATCTAATTAATGCTTTCGAAAATAAAAAAAATAAAAAGAGACATTTTAGTAAATGACACGAAATATTCCATGTAAATAAGGGAAAAAATGTTAACTAAAAACAAAATATTTAAGTCGGCCATCCGTGTTCATCCACAGTTCAAAATCGTTCTCAGAATTGAAGGTCTTATATTAAATGTTAGGAATGCTCTTTGTGAACTATAACACTTAAAATGAATAACACTTGTAATCTAGGTCAGAGTCAGGCAGTTTGTCAGTTTCAGGAATTTTTTCATGTATTATCTTGTCAAACGAAAATGAAGAAGCCAAATTTGATAGAAAATGGGACCAATTGGAGATTGCAGAAAAGAGATTGGAAAAGAAAGTTCAGCCATTAAAAGACCTTCAACCTAAAAATCCTTTATAAAAATATAAAATAAAATTCCATAATTTATTAGATCTACCGAAAATCAAATTTAATTGTTACGAAGTCAAACCCTTACTATCCCCCCCCCCCCCAAAAAAAAATGTCGGTTACAACAATCGAGTGTTGAGCGCTAATTTTCGGATTTAAAAATAAAAGAATTTGGGTCTAAGAACATCGTTAAAGGAGGATTTTCTTGAAGCAATTTTATTTTTTATGAAAAAAAAACATTTTTTTTAATAAAATTATATTACATGTGTTCAGGCAGTTTATAGTTCAAAGAAGAATTACTTTAAAAATTAGGAAGAAAGTAAATTTATTTATTTTTTCAGAAAAAAATTGTTTTCTACAAAAATATTTTCAAAATATTGACGAATTGCTTCATTAACCCAAGTTTTATGTGCAGTAGGGGAAATACAATTTTATTCCTATCAACCAGAGCTCATTCTTGATGTTCTTGTCACCAGGAATCAAACTGATTCTTGGTGGCCAGGTCTTTGTCACTCAGTGTTTTAGTGTAGCTCTACTGTCCCAGTAGCACATGATATTTAGTGTAACCTCGTTGCTGCCTCAGCTGAAAATTAATAATTTTCAAATCCACATAAATTAACCATCCATGAATATGGTATTGCAATCTATTCTACTCTTCGTAAATACATCAGCCAACTGATGTCTTGTATCCACCCATTCAAAATTAAAAATCTCTCTTCCATCATCCACTTGATCCACGCTATGTTGATCCTTAGGCATTTGCTCACTACTTTTGTTGCTGAATATATTGCATTCTTTCAAGCCCTATACCCGTAATTACCACCTTATTATACAAATGAATAAACTGGCGATTGTGCCTGGCTAAACGGATCGCAAATGTCTCTCTATATAAATATAAATCTTTATAAATGGAAATCTTGTATATAGAATATAATTTATTAATTAATTATTAATTATTAGTATATAATATACATATAACATATATAAAAAATATAAAGCCGACATTTTAATTGAGAATGAAGTTGTGGATGATGATGAATAACAGAATGTGAGCATACTAAATGGTCAATACAGCAGTCAAGGTAAATAGGAAGATGTGGTGTTCTGCAGGTTCAGTGACTGGGCCACATCGTTCCTCAAATATGATACAATGCTTTAGACCTAGGACTAGTTATGCAAGTGTTTTTAAGCTTGCATCTGAACCAAAGGGCCACCTCAGTTAGGAAATAGTGAACGGATGGATAAAAGAATCAAATGATCTTGATACAACTTCAATGTTGGCAGATAAGTGCAAATAATTCTAATATTAAGAAGTATACATAGGTCTTCAACCTGGTGCCAAATAAAAGTTTTAACTACAATATGAAATGGGGATTGGCTAAGTCTGTGGACTCAAGAAAAAGATTTAGGTTGATTATGAGCAGTAATCTTGAAATAGTTCAATTCAGTGTTTTGAAGCAAAGAATAAAGCCTAATAAGATGTCTGGGCATAATATAATGAGCAATTGTTTCAAGAGCAAGAGTAATAAGTATAACTGATAATAACTAGTTAGTCCGTAATAAGTTTGTACACAAATTTGGGCCCCTTAATTTAAAGAAAGTACTTAGATATGCTAGAGACGATTGCAACATAGAGCAACGGATGAAATTCTGGGTACGGGTAGAAAGCTATGAGAAGAGGCTGAAGGAGTTAGTAATGTTTTCTGTAGAAAGACGATTCTCAGAGGGACATGATATAAGTCTACCAAAATATTTACATCTCTTGATAATAGGAGACCAATAAATTCTTCATATAAGAGCATGGACAGGTGACCAGCGGGCATATAAGAAATTAAAGAAGAAAAGCTATGCCACTGAGTAAGAAAGCATACATCACGTAATAGGGTTGTAAAATTGGAAGGTTTGCCACAGAGTGTGAATGCCACTGATTGTATCATTGAGAAGGGCTGATAGATATATGGATGGTTGTATCATATAGTATATTTTGACTAAGCCAAATTGGCTGTTTTTTATTTACTCTAGTTATTAAGGTTAGTTGCATGTTACTATAAAGTTATTAAAGATGTAGTTTGGTTAGCATGTATATTTACTTTAGATAGCTATAGTTTTTAGTTTTATTTATTATAGTTGTAGACTTTATGTATAAATGTTATTGACAAGCCTAGGTGCCTTGTGGATGCAGAGCCATTTACTAGATTTTTGTATTCTGTGAAATAAAGTGATTGACAAAGCCCTAGGAGTGCTTTGATAGATGTTCCATAGCATATTTGATGATTGGTTCTGTTGGCTTGTACTGGGACAGTCCTTGAATAGGCCTATGTAGCTTCTTACTGTCTTTTTATTTCTAATGCTCTTCTAATAAACTTGAAATGATTTTATTGAAAAAAAAAATAGAGTGCAGGAAATACAAATTCAGTATATTTAAACTTGGTTAAAGTATTAAAAAAGTCCAATTATAAAATTATGAAATGGTGTTGTTGACTGTACTTCCTACGCCCTGTGGAAACTGAAAAAATATCAAAAAATATATATAAATATTGATAGGTATTATTATCAATACATTTGAAAGTTGTTAAACGTCCTGTAAAATCTAGAGTGGTATCAAATATGGTAATTATGTTGCTAAGGTGACTGCCATTTACGTAACTATTGTATTAAAACTATAAATTTTTAATTTACAACTTCTAATTCCTTTATGCTGGTATAAATAGAGTGAACATCCGTCTATTTCGTATGCTATTCCTGAAAGTAGTCTATGCAATTCTTCATTTACCCATGATTTAGTTATGCAAATAATGTCTAGGTTCTCCTTTATGGTATAACTAATCAGCTCATCTTTTTTATTTCTAAGGCTATGAGCATTTGTATAATAAAATCATTTGATAATTGAAATGCTGTTACTTTTATTGATATCATCTTTATTTGAGCTTGTATTTATCTCACCCCTATTACAATTTCCATTGCTAAATTATTCATTATCAAATTAAGAACCCATCAAACTCCTCTAAGATCTTACCATTGAAATTTGATAGACAAAAGTAAACTGGCACTGAAAAGCTCAACACCTTTACGAGTTTACGACTAATTATAACTATATTATAGTCATAATATAGAACTATTTTATAACTTGCTTTTGTAAACAACAATTGCAATCTATTATACCTAGCATCTTATTAGCTTTATTCCTTGTTTCCAGACACTGATTAGTCACTCTCAGATTACTAACTTTGTCTACAGACTCAACTACATCCCGAATATCAACAACAGCAATATTTATCCTTACATTCCATCTCGAATTTCACTTTGCTTAGTTCAAGTACTGGAGATTCGACATCTCTTACCCAAGAAGTTTATATTTATCCGTACTTTCCATTTCGAATTTTACTTTGCTTAGCGCAAGTACTGGAGATTCGACATCTCTTGCCCAAGAAGTTTATATTTATCCGTATTTTCCATCTCGAGTTTCACTTTGATTAGTGCAAGTACTGGAGATTCGACATCTCTTGACCAAGAAGTTTATATTTATCAGTACTTTTCATCTCGAATTTCACTTTGCTTAGTAAAAGTACTGGACATTCAACATTTCTTGCCCAAGAAGTTTATATTTATCAGTACTTTCCATCTCGAATTTCACTTTGCTTAGTGCAAGTACTGGACATTCGACATCTCTTGCCCAAGAAGTTTATATTTATCCGTACTTTCCATCTCGAATTTCACTTTGCTTAGTACAAGTACTGAAGATTCGACATCTCTTGCCCAAGAAGTTTATATTTATCCGTACTTTCCATCTTGAATTTCACTTTGCTTAGTGCAAGTACTGGACATTCGACATCTCTTGCCCAGGAAGTTTACTTTCCATCTCGAATTTCACTTTGCTTAGTACAAATACTGAAGATTCGACATCTCTTGCCCAAGAGATTTTAGACTTCTTCGACCATAATCTCATTCTCTTTATGTTTTGTTGACAGTTAATTGGACTGTCAATTTCTGTAGGAGAAATTTTACAACGGTAGAGTGACTTAGTTGCAAGTCAAAGGACGCGGGTTCGATCTGTCATCCGGATCTTAGGTAGTAATTACCTAGAGAAGTTCCTCTCCTAGAAGGGAGCGATGCCTGTGAAGAGAAAATTTAAACATGTTTTTAGATTATAAAATTATATTGCTAACAAATAATTAATATAATTCATATAATCCTTCTCAAATTTATGACTAATACTTCTTCCACATTAGACTAGCCGTACCTTAGTGACTTTTCTGTGTGAAACTAGTCAACAGTTTCATAACTTGCAAATTATTGATTTTTTTTTAATATTTATCAATATATAAACTGAGATAAATATTAAAATTAATTGAAATGAAAATGAAAATATATATAATTTAATCAAAAAGTTTGGTTACACCTCATAATTTAAGACAAATCCTATTATTTTTTTGGCAATTTCTGAAAACCTATCAAAAATGTAATGTATTTCATACAAAAAAGTAGCTAATGATCGGCAAGTGTTAAGAGAATTAATAGGGGTTTACGTTTTTAAAATCTCATTTTCCAAAACTTTGTTATAATAGTAATGGTTGGTATTCCTGCTCGAATATATTTTTGAAGTTTATTAGAAACGAAATTATGTGAAGCTCAAAAAAAGTATAAAATCCATAACTTTTTCCATAATATTATAGTTAACCACATTTGCACGATGTTTTTGTATGCGTTTTATAGGTAGTAATTTTTATTGGTAAGTGCATCAAACAAATTGATTGAGTTTTTGAATAATAATGCTGAATGTTCAAATCATTTTACTTTCAGTATTCCCATTACATTATTAATGCTGACGTAATTTGCTTTAGTTTTCCAGGTAATCGCACGAAAGAATTTAAAAATAACTTTGGGTCTTTTTTCCAAGCTGTTTCCCCATTGGGATCCTTGCCCTTAGGAAAATGTTGTGTGAAATACCTACTTTAAATTGTATTTCTTTCTAATTCCGCTCTATTTTTACCTATTTCAGGAGAGAAACCTTATGTTTGCACTGTTCTTGGATGTGGAAAAGCATATTCCAATTCTTCTGATAGATTCAAGCATACTCGAACTCATTTTGTTGAAAAACCCTACGAATGCAGACATCCAGGTTGTGGAAAGAGATACACTGATCCCTCATCATTACGAAAGCATGTGAAGATATATGGTCACATTAGAAGACAAGAAGAGGCCCCTCCCACTGATCCTAATATGGAACAAGCATTGGCTGCAGCAGCAGCTGCCGCAAGGTTATCACCATCACCTTCTTCGTCTTCCTCTAGCTTGGGACCCTCCCCTTCACCTTCAACATCTCAACCAATGTTAACGCCAACATTCTTCCAATCAGCTGCTAACAATGCTGCAGCAGCTGCCGCAGCGAATGCTGCAGCAAGTTTAGGTCCAAGTGGATTGAGTCCATGGGCTCCTGTAACAGCCGGAACATCCACAGGCTTTGGAGCGGTTACAGCAGCAGCAGCATGGACAGTTGCTTTACATCAATACAGAGCTGGACTTATTTTAAGCGGAGGCCATTCCAGTTTTTCTGATATTGAGGAAATGCCAACAGAGGACCCTGAAGAGGTTGAAGAACACTCATCTTCATCTGTCTTGGACCTCTCAATATGTTCATCTCCGTTAGACCTGTCTCTGTCATCGTCAAGAAGTCGCAATCAATCTTAAAGAACAATGTGCAATACATTCTGCGAGTACTATATTTCTATATTTTAAGAAATTTTATAATAAAAACCCATTTATTATTATTATTATTATTATTATTATTATTATTATTATTATTATTATTATTATTATTATTATTATTATTATTATTATTATTATTATTATTATTATTATTATTATTATTATTATTGGTTAGGATTGAAATTTCATATTCTGCGTAGAATGAACTAACCTTAATTCGGAGTAACGCAACCTTAAAGGATGATAAAAAGGGTTTACTAAAGGAATGTAACGTCGCCTAGAAGGTGGTTAAGCGTCGAATTAAAAGTGCATAATTTTTTCAGCAACTGATATCCTTTTCCTTTATATATATATATATATATATATATAATTATATATAATTATAATTATTATTATAAATATTTGTAAATATATATATATATATATATATATAATATATATATATATATATATATATATATAATATTAAAAATAATATATATATATATATATATATTACAACTACATCACTATATATATACTATACTACTATATCATATTACTTATATCACTACTATATATACTATTTACTACTATATATATATATATAATATATACTATATATATATATATACTATATATATATTTATTTTTAATATTAAAAATAGTATAAATTTTGTAAATAGCTCTTCCCATATATTATTTATTTTCTTTTAATTTTTTAAAAAAAAAAATATTTTATAGAAAAATTATTATTTATTATGAATTATTATTATTTTATTATTATTATTATTATTATTATTATTATTAATTATTATAAATATAGTAATAATAGGATAAAATTTTTAAACTTTACAAGTACGTATATTATGATTATTATTATTTTATTATAAATTCTAATTTTAAGAATAACTTGTTAGCTTATAATATATATATATATATATATATATATATATATATATATATATATATATATATATATATATATTATATATATATATATATATATATATATAATATACAATATATATATATATATATATTATATATATATATATATATATATATATATATATTATATTTCTAGTCATTGTTAATTTAATAAATAAAAAAAATATTTATTTGTTCTTCCTGAAACTCCTGAATAAATAATAATAATAATAATAATAATAATAATAATAATAATAATAATAATAATAATAATAATAATAATAATAATAATAATAATAATAATAATAATAATAATAATAATAATAATAATAATGGCAGAAACTGTATATGTAAAGCTGAATTTTTGATAAAGCAGATCTATAAATGGTACTGTGCCTCTTTATATATATGATACTGAGCATCTTTCAGATTTCATACACTTAACGTTACCAATTAAAAATATTACACACACAAAAAAAAAAGGTTAAGTGAAAAATAAATCCCGACCTTCAAATTTGATAGAAATATTATACTAGAAAGAACAGACCTACGAAGGGTATTCATCTTATTTTTCTAACTATAACAGTTCCAACTGGCGAAAATATGATTTTTTTTCAGGGGAGGAGGCTGGAAAGCTGGCGTGCCCTTATATATATATATATATATATATATATATATATATATAAATATATATTATATATATAGTTTTCTATAATATGTATATATATATATATATATTATTATATATAATATATATATATAATGAGGTATTCTACTAAGGGTTGACCTGAACTTAAAAGTATCCGAGTCCTTCTTCTTTAGGCTCCTTCTCCGACTCAGAAAATCTGACCATTGGAAATTTAATTTCCAAGAATAAATATACCAAATATTTTTTTTGTGTGTGTGTGTGGCAGTGATGGGCGAATCCGGCAACTTTTGGATTCGAATCCGAATCCGAATCCGTGTGTGTAGAAATTTCGAATCTGAATCCAGAATCCTAGATAGATAGATATATAGATTAATAGATAGATAGATAGGTGTGTGAAATAATGATCGAATCCGAATCCGAATCCATGTAAAAAGCTTGAATCCGAATCCGAATCCGAATCCGGATTCGAATCCGAATCCGGATTCGAATCCTTCCAATGATTTTTACAAAATTAAATACAACCAACCATGGGCGTATACAAGGGGGGGGCACTTGCCTCCCCTAAATCTTGGCGAAATAAAAAAATGAACCTTATATGTTTTCCAGACGACGTTTTTAAGGGTTTTTATAAAAAAAACTGAAAAAGATACATCAATCGATAGATAATGAAGTGTAATTTACTAATTACTAACGTAACTGAAAATTATTTCTCTTAAGAGTTAATATATTGGCTTGAGTCCACTAGCTGTGTGCATTCATAAAGCTAACTTCTCTGAAGTAATTCTTCCTGCTAGAACTCTCAGTATGTCGATAGCATTTTGGTGGCTGCCAAAGCTGATAAATCAGTCACGGAAGGCATACCCGTTGATATTCATCTGCAGACTGCACATCAAAAAACATTTGCAGAAAATAAAAGAAATATTTCAGCAATTTTGAAGACCCCAATTTTCCGCAGAACCACTAACCTTTAAGAGGTATATGCCTGCATGAGGGAATTTTTGAAAGACGCTAATTAAATTGCGAATGTAAGAGGTGATGTGGATTGAAAGAAATATTCAAGACAGAAGAATGCCGTCCTGGACGTATAAGATGATTCAAAATGAATTTTATCAATTTGTGTGAAATTTCCGTAAATAATTATCGCGGATGGCCAAAAAATTTAGTGCTTATCCCATATTTAAGCGAATGAAACTGTGGTTTTCAGGCATGAACAATATCTTTTGGATTAAGGTTTTCAACTTGAAAAAGTGACTGTTCGAGAAGAATACTTCTGGGGTAATTGAGTAAATACTTGAAGGGATGATTAACTTGCCAAACGAATGATCGTTTTAGAAAAAGAAGGTTTGGATCGAGTCTATGCGTTGGTCAGGGGTACGACGGCTGCTCAGAAATGGCAGGAACATAGGATTCAAAAGAAACTGAGGGAAAATATAAAAAAGATTATATTTTCACCACTGTGTAAAGCCATCGGCTTAATTTGGTCATTAATGACTCTAAACATTCATTCGCGAAAATTTGAAATACTAATTGCCACAATAAAGGACAAAACTTTCAGAGACTCCACCCTGAAAAGAAAATACATTTCCAACTTGCCTAAACTTTGGGAAACCCGTTGGACTCAAATATATCATAGTATTGCTATTTTCCGATAAAAATCGTTGAAGGGTTAGGAATTGTCCAAGGAACCCAACAATCAAACAAGAAAAACATTTATTATACTGTTCGGCAACAAGATCCAATTTCATTATTAACTTTCTGTAAATATCCAAATTATTTGCTTTATTGAGCAGTGCTAACATTTATTCAACAAAATACTGACCTAATGCAGTGCTCGCTGATCATGGTCCAAAAGAATTTTGAAGTTGTCAAAGACCACAGCAAAACTGCTTATGGGCTAGATCCAATTTGGAGCCTGGGACGGGCCCCATTTTCAGCCCCACCTAAAAATGGACATAAATTCGGAATTCTCAGCCGATTTTGACTATATAAAACCAAAATGTAGCTTTTTTTTGCACTCTAAAACGTTGATTTAGTGTTTTTCTGTGTCCGTAGTCATTCTTTCAGAATTTTTCAATTTTTCCAATTTTCATGTTTTTTGACATTCTTCAAAATATCCTTCCAGATTTTTTCCCGAAATGATTTCAAACTTTAAAATATGCATAGATAGGTTCATTATCTAAAAAGTACAGAAGTACTTTTTCGACTTTTTGATTTTTGTCAGCGTTGTCCAATTTCAACCCATTTTTTTTTCTTTTGAAATGAAAAATTGCGATAATATGTTTTCTGTTCGGGCGAACTGGATAAACTTTATACAGGCTTATGTAGTCAGGGAGATGCACATTTTTAATACTTAAATCATTTCTTTGTATATTATTATTTTTGAATTTGTTCTTGGAAACAAATTTTCAAAAAATATATAGATATATTTAAAAAATTTCTTTTGAGTATAAACAAAAAATTATCTAAGTAACAAAGATGCATCTTGCCCTAATTACATATGCCTGAAAATTTCATCCAGTTCGCCCGAACAGAAAAAAAATATCGCAATTTTTCATTTCAAAATCCAAAAAAAAGTGGGTTTGGAATGACAACGCTGAGCAGCAAAACTCAAAAATCGAAAAAGTACTTCTGTTCTTTTTTAGGTAATATTGTAGGTAATGCATATTTCAAGTTTGAAGTCATTTGGAAAAAATTCTGGAAGATATTTTGAAGAATGTCAAAAACATGAAATTGAAAATTGAAAATTCTGAAAGATGACTACAGACACAGAAAAACACGGAAATAACGTTTTTAGAGTGCAACAAAAGCTAATTTATGGTGTTAATGATCTAATTCCTCACACATATACGTTTCCCATTCATTAACTTTCATTATGGTGTCATAACTGTTTTTTATATCTTTTCCTAATTCTAATTGTAGTTCACTCACAGCATGTTTTGTGAGAATTATGTCTGCATTTCTTGATTGAATTTTATTATTAAAGAAACATCTACGTGTGGCATTATATGGCGAAAAGAGAGAGCCAAATACAAGTAGGATCAGCTCAATAGTGCTTTTGCAAATCTCCTGCTTGATCTCTGTGTTCTTCGTTGTTTGCTTTCATTTAGAATATTTTCAAAGCACTCTGTAAACATGGCTATCTAGTTAAAACTGTTACAGTTGGATGTTAAAATTTTGCATCTTGTTTTAACAGTTTTGGAAATTGTTTCCCAATAATTTTATCTAATACAGAGCATCTCTGAAGAGATTGTGAAAAAAGGTTGGAATTAGTGATATAACTTCTTAACGATCTCCAAAATTCTGAATATATATAATATTATTACTATATAATTAACATACCTATATATATATATATATATATATATATATAATACTATATATATATATATATTTAATTTAAAATATATATTTATGTATAGGTAAAAAAAATAAAAAATAACATAAAAAATAATAATAATAATAATAATAATAATAATAAATAATAATATAATAATAATAATAATAAATATAATAATAATTAATAATCATAATAATAATATCTAATAAATATAATTAATAATAACTAATAATAATAAATAATAATAATGACATAATATATATAATAATATAATAATAATAAATATAATAATCATAATAGTAATAATAATCAATAATATAATAATAATAATAATATAGTAATCAATAATAATAATAATTAATATAATAATAATAATAATTATATATCAAATAATAATAAAAATAATAATATAATAATATTATAATAATAATAATAATAATAATAATAATCACTCATAATTTAATAAATTTACTGTCGAGTAATTAAGAGAAAATGATAATAGTAATAATAATAATAAGATGAATTGTAAGACAACTTCAAGGCGATACGCTAATCGACCAAACTATATATATTTTACAACTCTTTTTGTATAGAATAAGATATCGATTTTTTATATTACTATAGGTTGCAAGACTGGCAGCGCAAATAGATTTCGCTCCTCTCCCGTCTCTTTTATAAATACGAATTCAAAAAAACTACATACAACTGATACACAGTATGCTTTTATCAAATTTCTTATTATTAGACAAATCATCGTACGTTCTAGTAATTATTCCACAAGACTAAGCTTTAAAATTTGCATTCATTATTTTATGATCTATATAGAGTAGATTATAAAATTGTTATATATTCGAAATTTAACGTTTAATGAAGAGGAGGCAGTCGGCTCCATCTTCCTATACCGAGTCGCCCTGATATATATTTTTACTACATATATATATATTATATAATATATAATCACTACTATATATATATATACCCCTATATATATATATAATATATATATACTATACTATATATATATATAATATATATATATATTATATATATATATATTATTATTAATATTATAGTAAGCTTTAACTGCTATAGAATTGAGTTTTAATTCTTAAGCTTGCCTTTTTATAAATTTTTTAAAAAGTTAATTAAGTAAATATTGAAATTTATTAACTATTTCATAATTAACATAACATCCTATTAAAAAATTAAAATTATTTGTTTTAACATATTCTTATAAATTATTAATTTTTCCAAATGATTCAGGAGTACTCTATTTCTGCCTATGTCGCTAGGATTTGCAATATAATAGAATATGAATCTTGATTGGCTCTTACAAGTTTTCGTTTTTTTATTATTATTTTTTGTATGATTTTTTGACATCCTTTAGAAACAAAATTCTCGATTCGAATCCGATTCAGAAATCGCAGTTCCGAATCCGAACCGTATGTGTAAAAATGTTCGAATCGACCGAATTCCAATCCAGGCACCTTGACTTCGAAATCCGAATCGAATCCGTGTGTGTGGATAGGTTGCGAATCGAATCCGAATCGCGAATCCAGCACTTCGGATTGAATCCGACCGAATCCGGATTCGGATTCGCCCATCACTGGGTGTGGGAATAAGAATATAAAATTCTTTAATTAGATAATACTATACTATACCATACATAGCTATAACATTTACTATACTAGTATAATATAATATCCCACGTTTATAATATTATACTAATGACCATCACTAATATTAAGTTTATATCCCCTATATACTATTTTACTATACTATACTATATTAAACTATCTATCTTATACGCGTGATTATACTTACACTTAAACCTAATAGCTCTTACTATATAAGCTATAACTATACCGTGACTTATACTATATTTAACTATACTATAAAACTATATTAAGCTTTTACTGTACTGTGACTATACTATATCAAGACTATATAACCTATCTTTAAGCTATACTAATGCAGTGACTATACTATATTAAGCTATACAAACTATATTAAGCTAAGCTATATGTGGATATACTATATTAACATAATATACTACAATATAATTATACTATAACCTGACTATCATACTTTAACTATAGTTATCTATAAGTCCAAGCTATACTATACCCGTGACAATCAAATATTTATGCTATACTTAAGCTAACTAATACACCGTTGCACTATACTAATTAAACTATACTAGGGATGTACACGATCAGTATCGTATCGTATTGGTATCGAGTAATAGCACAATATTTCTTGTATCAAGTAATCGCTACTCGGTATTCGGTTAATATGCGCCGATACTTGGCGATACCTCTTACCTTTCTTTGGGTGAAGAATTATGAGAAACTTTTTAGATTCAATAATAAATAAATCTAGGTTCGATATATAAAATGGTTTCCAATAAGGATCCTCTCAGCTAAGCTGGAACCCATCAAGCGTACAAGAATGTCCATCCTCCGACGCGTGCCAACCATTTTCTAGACTGCATCACTAGTAAACCCCGCCGAGGAGCTTCGAACTCGCGTGACAAAAAAAGATTCACAGAAATGGAAGCCTCCTTATCAGCACCCCTGGCAACAGCACGATAGTGGAGGATGGAGCTTTTCAGGCACATAACGCTACTGAAGATGAAGGGGATTTGATATGTAGACATCTCATTCACTCAAAGGAATCAACCGAAGGAATCTCTCATGCGAAAACTGAAGAAACAGTCATCAAGGAGCAAAGATAATTAAAATCAATATGTGAAAGAGGAGATGAGGCTCTACGAAAACATGGAGATGCTGCTTACAAAAGAGAATCATTTCGTGTGGTGCATGAAATGGGCCAATGCGGATGTAAAACACCCAAAAGGAAACACTTTCACCAGATACTGTGAAAGCTTAATGTTTTTACCAATCAAATTTTGGTATATTATTGACTTAAAAAATTTAATGAAAAACTATCTTTTATGTTATAAAAGTATCTTTTTGTTAAGTATTTTTTAAGAATTTTTTTTTTACATCTGTCACCAGCACTGCAAGGGCAGAGCCCCATTCAAGGAGGGGATGTTGACGCTCAGAAACCACAACTAACGGAAAATTAAGCACTGAGCAGGCAGGCTTTTTTGAAGTGAGGGAGATTAATTCAGCAGGAAAACACAGAAGATGGAAGAAAATTTAACAAAGCAGAGGTGGCAGGAATCAAGGAATGGTCACTTGAGAACTAGCCTGTTAGTTAACCGATATCAAACGACAAAACTCATGACAGAACAGAGCACTCATTTGTGCTTACGAGGAAACCGTACAGGCTGGCTGATCACGCGAGTGATAAGTCCTCGGCCCTGCCGCTGAGGTACTATAAAGAAAAGAGTAAAGCACCAACATCGCGCGCAAAGAGAGGGGTCAAGTGAAGTGGAAAGTCGGACAGTTTTTTTATGAAGTCTTTTGGCCTTGGTCGACCTTTTATAGGTACTACCAAAGCCTGGTGAACAGAGCCCTCCCAGATACTGAGAGCAGTATCCATAAAAGGGCGGACTGAGGAGCGCCCTGTCATATTCTGGAGTACTGAGAAGAGGAAAAAAAAGTCTCGCAGTCTAAACAGAACTCCAGTTTCTTCTTTGAAGGCCGCCCTAGCAACGCATCGTGACTGTGAGGTTTCCAAGACATTTTTTTTGTTTATGTTAAGGCCAAGGATATTTATATTGTCACCAGGAGAGGCGAGAAAACCGTCAAAAGAGATAGTAAAAGTTAGAAGGTGTTTTTAGAGAGGGAGATTTGTAGAATTTTAAGGTTTTTTAAAGAATGAATTTCAAAGATGATACGCGCCACCCGGATATCTATCCAATCAGCGAGAATAGAATCGGAAAGATTAAGACGAGAGGCAATTCTAGAAGTAAAAGACGGATCAGAATTGAAATGAGTGGATAGAGTTAGTATGCAGGTGAGAAGATCATTAATGAAAAGTAGGAATAAAGTTAGAGATACAACAGAACCTGAGGAACACCACTATTGACAGATAAGGAAGAAGAATTTGCCCTGTCAACAACAGCCGATATTGAGCTATTTGAAAGAAAACTAGACATGAGTAAGCAAAGAGAGGGAGAAAACCAAAGGAGGGGAGCTTGGAGAGAGCAGTGACGGCGTGCTATACCCTGTCAAATGCTTTGGATATGTCCAGAGCGCCACACGCAAGTCTCCCCGTAGTTTCCAAGGGCGGAAAACCATAATCAGTAGATAGGCAAGTAATATCGCAGTAGACCTCGAGCGCGCGAACACTGTATCTGGCCATCGGAAGAAGTGAAGTGATGATTCCAGATGATCTAAGAAATGAGAGTTGAAAAGGGTTTCAAAGATCTTAGATGGAATACTAGTGAGAGCTATAGGGAGATATTAGAAGGATCAGAGGGCTTCCTTTTTTCGGAATCGTTGGACATGTGCGTGCTTCAACACTGAGGGAAAGTGTTAGTATTAAGACATAGAGAATATAGTTTGAACGAGGGTCGGGGATAGCACGGGAGCACATTCCCTCAAAACTCGGGGAGGAACGCCATCCGGGCCACCCGCCTTCCTAACGTTTATAGATTTCAGGAGCTCATGCACCCGATCAAATGTAATCAAAGGCAAAGGCATAGGACATCTGAGAGGAGAAGGAGGACTAAGAGGAGTGCCAGAATCGTCCAGGGTTGAGTTAGAGGAAAATAGGAGGCCAAAGAGATTGGCCTTTTCAGTTGGAGAGATTTAGCAAAGCAGAAACCTCAAGGATCGAATAAGGGAGGAAGGCAGATATTTACAGAAGTTTGTTTAGAGATGTTTTTTTAGCAAGAGGCCAGAAAGAAGATTTGTCAGTAGGAGAACCAAGGATGTTAGCTCACTTTCGTTTGATGAAAGCCCGCTTTGCTCGTCGAAGAGTATCCCTGCAACGATTTATAGCTGAATGAAAATTAGCAAGAGTGGTAGGAGAACGAGAACTTTTCCACTCCCGATACGTACTGTCTCTAGCCTGAATATCCAGAGAACAAGCACGACCAAACCATGGATTATGAAGAGAGAAAAGTTTAGTCGAAGAAGGAATGAACCTGCTCATCCCATCAATGCAGTCATTCCAATTATAGTTAGCGTAGAAGCTAACTTTCTTTAATTAGTTGCTCCAGATCGTTGAGAATACTGAATGACTCGACCTAATCCCCACCTAAATTAGTATGAGAGGACCCCAACCATAGAAGGATCAGAGCGGCTTCCTTTTTTCGGAATCGGTTGGACATGTGCGTGCTTCCAACACTGAGGGAAAGTGTTAGTATTAAGACATAGAGAATATAGTTGAACGAGGTCGGGGATAGCAACGGGAGCCATTCCCCAAATACGGGAGGAACGCCATCCGGGCCACCCGCCTTCCTAACGTTCATAGATTTCAGGAGCTCATGCACCCGATCAAATGTAATCAAAGGCAAAGGCATAGGACATCTGAGAGGAGAAGGAGGACTAAGAGGAGTGCCAGAATCGTCCAGGGTTGAGTTAGAGGAAAATAGGAGGCCAAAGAGATTGGCCTTTTCAGTTGGAGAATTAGTAACAGAACCATCAGGTCGAATAAGGGAGGAAAGGCAGATTTACAGAAGTTGTTAGAGATGTTTTTGAGAAGAGGCCAGAAAGATTTGTCAGTAGGAGAACCAAGGATGTTAGCTCACTTTGTTTGTGAAAGCCCGCTTTGCTCGTCGAAGAGTATCCCTGCAACGATTTATAGCTGAATGAAAATTAGCAAGAGTGGTAGGAGAACGAGAACTTTTTCACTCCCGATTACGTACTGTCTCTAGCTGAATATCCAGAGAAACAAGGCACGACCAACGCATCGGATTAATGAAGAGAGAACAGTTTAGAGTCGAAGAAGGATGAAACCCTGCTCATCCCTCAAATGCAGTCATTCCAATTATAGTTAGCGTAAGAAAGCTAATTTATTTAGTTGCTCCAGATCGTTGAGAATACTGAATGAATCGGCTCCTTCCCACCTAAATTAGTATGAGAGGACCACATTCGGTGTTTG
>JABUQX010063904.1:0-12500 GCA_015478945.1 Trachelipus rathkii
AAGAAGAGAGAGTGATAATCCGCTATCAATTACATGATAACACATATGGCTATTAGTCGAGTAAAAAGGACGCGCTACAGCGAGATAAGGTTCTCGCTCTGTTTATACATTTCATAACACCTGTCCGTGTAGCTCAATCCATTCACATGTAACTGATGCCGCCCTAAGTCCGAAATGGTGTGAATTACTGCGGTGCTTTTATACACATTCCAGGAGAGCTATAACCCTATTATTGACGTTCATGTGTAAATTTCCGTTTACCAATGTTGGGGATATTGAATCGATAATCCTGAGTGAAATTAAATGATTGAGGTTAATACCTGATAACGTCTCTCTGTTGAATAGGGTACTTTGCTGTACGTAATCCAATTAAGCGAATATTTCAATTTCCAATGTCGCTGTGGTGATAATTTCAACTTTTTCTAACATAGAGTATGTATACCTTCTCACCCTCCAACAGTTTGAAAACAGGTTCCGGACATACAGCTGTAGCAGTAGGTTTACTTTTTTATTTTAAGAGCAAAATTAGGATTTGATCGTGATAAAATGATTCTAGTATCTACAGATGGTAAATTGCAGCCTACTCTCACTCGACCCGTCAAGTATCGCCATTTAATCGTCCGCCAAATTCTATAAAGTATTTATGCCTATGAATTTAGCTCTTTTATCTATACTCTCGCATCATATCATTCAATTATGAAAACGACAAAACCACAGTGGATTTTTGAGAATGAGATTTGTTTCAGCATCGTCCTAGAATAATTTCTAATACAAATGCTAATATAGCCCTATAAGGATAATTCAGCTGATGACACACCTAGGAAGCGTTCACCGTTAAGATAGACTTTCAACCCCACTGGGTGAAACACGTGTATACAGGAAATTGATGATTCTGTATATCACTATATGTGCCTTACCGCCCGTCCAGAGAAAGATCTGTACCACTGCAGGTTTGTCAATTTTGTCGTTTTTACTATAAGAGCACACATTAAGCGGATCGTTAAGTAACTATGATACACGAAGTGCTGTGCAATATATTGAACTGCGTAGAGGAAACATGCTGTATTGGCTAATATTAGAAATGCAAAGGATTTCATACGATAAAAGGTTGGACTCGCTAACGCTAATCTGGGTAGGGTTCATGGAGAAGAGATCCAATTCACTTACAACAATCAGACTAGAAGGTGAAGGAAATGCATCTTGCAATGTCGAGCTGCTGGTTCGTATAATTGTAACAATTTATAATCATAGAAAAAACCTAACTTATATAGTCATCAGCTCGTAATACAAGAGTTATCAAGTTAGCTAATTAAATAGCAAATACCATCGAATACAGTTTTTTCTTAAGGAGTTTTTTGTCCGCTTAACCTTTTTTCCTTTAGTGTACAATCTTCTGCCCCCTGTCAAATGGACCTGGAACATGTTACGTCTTATTTACGCTTAACATAATCCACATCTCCATCTGAAAACATCGGCTATACGTCTTTTTAAGGCTGTACGAGGATTATTTCCTGCAGCAATATCTTGCAATAGTATGCAAACCTGTTCTTATAGCTTTTTTTTACCTATGATATTCAACCGCTTTCCTGTATATGATAGGCCTTGCAACTTCTCCCAATACGCTTGGCAAAAAACTCCACCAAGGCATACCCCTCTGCATTTTTGTCCCCCTGGAGATACCCTTTCTCTTCGTCATTATTATCACGAAGTATGCTTGTCTTATAGCTATCTTGTACAACAGTCGGATGTGAGAATGTTAAGAGAACACAAAATATTCTGTCTACACCCTCTATAGATATATTTCAATATAATCCTGTGAAATTAATGCAGATCTGCTTCTTTATAATAATGAACTTTGTCATAATCAATGCAATCACGTATGAGGTCATCAAAGGGAGGGGATGGTGTCCTTCTACATCTTTTATATGACAAGCGTACAAGAGTGCCAAATATGATCTATTCAGAGAAGATAACTGAACATAGAAATGTTTAATCACTTTATCTCTTTGGGTATATACTCTACTCTTAATATAAGGAGCTTTTAGTATTACCAGATATTACATATTGAAATGAATTAATCTTTATATTTGTATACTTATCAATGCCCATACACCTGGGTGTTGAGCATATCGGTAGGGTGGTATCATGTATAATGTCAAGTACACGGTCTGCGTCGTCTTTTTCGTTATAAGCTCAAAGTTCAAGGGTTATTCCTCCTATGACTAGCTTAAACTCTCATATAAAATATAGTATGTTATCAATAAAGCAGAGTGAAAAATCAGCATCTAACGTTTACCGAATTATGTTTAATGCTGCCATGGTGAACGGTCTGAGAAATAAACCTGTCTCAGCGTAGTTCTGCAGGTTTTACACTTACTGTTGATCTTGTTAAAGAAAGAAATAGTTAGTTCATACTTTATCTTCATAGGACGAATTTCCTAGAACGATGGCATTTCCAGTTTTGTATACTAAATCCTTACACATAATACTCATATTCGAGCAGAGAACGTTTAAATGACCAGCTATAATATATTCCTTTTTTACTTAATAAATATATTGATCCTGCAAAGTAACTTTCTTCAAGAAGTAATTCTTTTGGCCTAATCTGGACTAGGCTATCTAGAGTATCTTTCACTTGTAATATAGTTTTAAACGCATTCGAGACTACTCTAGTCAACTATCGACAAGTGAAAGTAATGAAAATTTTGTTTGTCTCGTTATTTTCAACTAATATATTCCATTTTCATTTCGCATGATAATCCTACTTCGTATGCATCTCTTTCAAGTTGTATAGGGTTGTCATAAACAGTTGTAAAATCCGAGAGTTATTCATAGCGTTGTAATCCAAGATGCTGAGACGGAGGAGTACTTATATATATTAGTGGAATCTCCTCTCATGAGTGGAAATGACATAGACTAACAATTCTTACGGTTCACTTGCTCTTTTATAGATAAAGTTATTAACGTAAACTTAGCAGGGTATCCCCTCCATTTCACCAGATACTGTTTTTTATTTTTCCCTTTTCCTCTCGTGGCTAATATTTTTTTCAATTTTATATTCATGAGTTACAGGATTGATCCTTACTTTTTGTATTTCCTGATTATAAAAATCGACCTTTTACTTTTTTCACCATTTAAATCCTCCAGATAATATAATATAACTTTAAACTATCATGACTGAATGGTGGATATTGTGATCATAAAACAACTTATCAGTACGATCACAACCGGAATTTCATATCTATCGTAACATTCATATTGTTCGAATAGCTCCTTAACATAGTCAGTTTCACCTTTACTTCTCTAAATTATCTTTTATTTGTATTCCTTATTTCATGTAGCATGGGTTCTAACGCTCTAGTTTTTGACATTTCTAAAGGAGTTGACTTATATAGTTCTGATTGGTAAGCACTTTAATAGAATATGATTAGATGCATGATTCGTCCGAGTATACATTTCAAATATATTTAAAAGTATTCATTTTAGTAAAATAACCTATGCATGGCCTCTTTATAATAGTACCTGTAACCTTTTCAACATAAAGCCGTGCTTTGTTATCTGGAAATGTTAATTGTATTGAGCTTTACCATACTCCCAGTAGCGATCTCCTGAAACTCTCAGCCTTGAATTCAATTCCTTGAATTCTGTCTCAAAATGTTTTAGGTGTTTTCACGCGCTCAGTCTCTATATCATTTCAAGTAGCAGCTCGGTAACTGTAAGCTGAATCTTATTTATCTTTTATTTGACGCCTTCAGCCGACATTATACTAAGAGTATACGTCAATTGTAAAAAGTATATATTGAAAGCCTTCAAATTATGGTTTAAGAAGCGGTTTTTACACTTCATATTCCGATAAATCTAAACTGACCTAGTTACAATATCAAAGCTGCGAGAGATATGGTAATTCCGTTATGGAAATCTCTGTTTCTTAGCAGGATTAATGTAAGTATATGCCTCCTTCACCCTCTAAATATGTGTTTAACATCTTTGTTCTCAATATTAGAATCTTACAAAAGCAAATCTAGTGAAACCTCACAAAACTATTTGTGTTCCCTCAGTATTCGAGAGGTACACACTTATCACTACCTCCTACACGCTGCCATGTTTGTTATACCTGACGCACGTGAAGCGTTATATTATATATAATAGTTATATATTATATGTATATATATAGATTATATATAATATATATTTATATTAATATATATAATATAATATATTATATATATATTATATTATATTTGGACCAATAATGTGATATCTACCAACAAAGGTGAGAAAAAGAAATTAAAGATTTGGGTTTTGATTTGCTGTTATACCCAAATTTTGTCTCCCTTCATTTGCTAGTAAATGAATTAGAGGGTGAAAGGGGATCTAATTATTAAATATTAACCAATTTGCTTTAAACTATAACTATAGAGTGAATAAATAAATAAATTTGAATTTAATTTTAGCTAGGCTATTATATAGAGGTGTTTCTTATACGGCCTCTGTTACACGATTAAATTTATCTGATGCGTAAAGAAATGTACCTATGATTTGAAATCAGGTCCTAGGTGTCACGGGGATATTATCTAAGTCTGCTAATCGTCTTGTATTTAAGATTAAAGTTTTATCTGGGGAAAATAATTAGTCTCGAAGTTCTTCGTTTTGATATCTATTACCTAACCTTAACTCGGTCCTTTCTTCCAGTTACTGAGGATCAGCTATCAAATCCCAATATTTGATCTTTAAACTATTCATCTCAATTACGATCTGCCCAGCTTCATTCAAAGTTAATTGTTTTTTTAAAAATATTTATAATAATAAAGTCTATTCTGATTTACGCACTCTAAATAGTAAAGATACCTTCCTCTAGGTATATTCTTTAATATTTAATCTTTCATTTTCACCTTCAAGTTTTACTTCAATTTGAAAACATCTACATTATCCGTGTTAGTGGGATATATCTAGGGTGGGGAGTATGGTGCAAGTACTTTTAAGTGATCCTAATATCAATTTTATTGTACGGCATCTTGGTATAAGATGCGTTTCTCATGGATGTTAATTATGTTTTTGAAGTTATAAATCTTTGTACACTTCTTTCTCGTATTTGGTTGAGTTCTTTGTTATAGATTTGCTTTTTTGATTGGATTCAAATATAGTTAGGTATGTAAAAGGCTTGCGTGATAAATTATATAGAGTATCGTTCACTCATTATAAGATATCGTTGGTAGCAGCTGTTGTTGCTGATGTCATGACAGAGTTGTAATGCATGGTATTGGCAATATCTGCGTATATGGGAGTTGTGAATGATGAAACTGTGATGTGGAATTTGACGCAGTGTGCGGGCTAATAACCTAGGCGCATATTGAGGTTGTGATGGCTGAATATCTGAGGAACGAATCTGTACCGATGATTGTATAATTTATCTTACGCTTCATTTTCCTCAATACTCATTTATTAATGGAATGTAACGAAGCAACCTATCTGTCATTTATGGATCAACAACTTATTATCAATGTAGAGTCTATAGAGGGTAACGGAGAAAGAGTAATGGTAGGAATATCCCCTCCCTCTCTGTAGTATAAAACTTCTTTTTATTTTTCATGATTTTATAATGATTGAGGGAGTAGATTTTTAAATGAATGTTATCTAATAAACGCCGTAGCTTATACCTCATGAGCGCCTGTTTAAAGGAACCATTTCCTTTTATAACAGATTTAAAAATCAGACTTTTCACAATTCAGACTGGATGAATTTCTCATCCTCACTAATTAGTTACGTTTTTCACGAAGGTTTTTCAGTTTTTTAAATTTTTTTATTAAGCAGGTAATCTATCTTTGACAACTGAGCATCATCATTTTCAGGTATGTATTACAGTTTCTATTCTCTATGAAGAATTGATTGTACGGTGTATGTTTTTGATAATAAAAAATAAGGGAAAATAAAAACAACTTCTGTGAAGTGATTTTTTTGGAGTGAAGTTTCACATCACATAAATAACCGTGGGGTTTAGATAAGTAACCTCTTATATATTACTTTTAAAGAACTCTCTTCCATATTAAGAGGAGAACATCTTGATGTTGACCAAATTAACCATTAATTTGAATCATGTCTCTTCTGCCCAAACAACAGTTCATACGTGTGTTTAAAAACACTCTTCGCTATAATGCTTGCTTTGATGAATAAAAATATTCTGTCGTTATGAAAAAACACAGAGTATTTTAGATGGATTAGAAATAAAACTGTTGAACGCTCTGCATATTTCAAATTCATTTGTGCGATTAAATCAGGTCTAATACAATATATCTTGTTCATTATAATATTAATTATTAGCAGCACGAAAATAAATTCTCGTATATGCCTTCCACGAAATTGAATCCAGTACATCTTTATATTCTTTAAATTTTTCCTGAAACATTATAACACATATTTATTTTTACAGGGGATTTGTTCAAAATTCTCCATTTTCCTTTAAAAAGTTTATAATTAGAAGGTTACACACATGCTGTCTGGCCCAGCTACCAAGACATGTGATGCCGAGGACTTTACGGAACGTAATTTTTATTCTCCACATTCATACTTCGTTACATGATAGATAATTGATAATGATTAATATAAAGTTGTTTAAAGCAGTATAAATATATGTTTAAATAAAATTCGTAACAATTTTTTAATTAAAATATAAGTTTTTAATATAACCGAAACCTGTGTGTTTTTTATTCTTTACATTACAAAATTAAAACAATAAAAAGTATTAAACAAAAATAAAAAACATAATGTTAATAATATATGAGTTAAACAGTTAAAGAGAAAGTTAAAACTAGTAAAGCAGAAAGTTTAAAGCAGTAAAGCAGAAAGTTAAAGCAAGTAAACACATACATTGGTTCATATTGTTGTAATGGATGTCTAGTATAGGGCGATAGAAGATTAAAGCTGGAGTTTATATAAGCAGTAAATACTAAGAAGCAGTACTATATCTCTTGTCCTCGTAGTGGGTGATTGTTTAGGTTCATGTTGCACCTTTCTACTGTTTTGTTTTACTTGAGCTTACTGCATTAAGGTATGTATCGTTTAATAAATATAAATGAGATTAGAAGGCATAAAGCAGTGAGATTACAAGCAGTAAGCAAGAAAGTTAAAGCAGAAAGCCAGCTAAAACAAAAGCATACTATGCCCACCCTAGGGTTAGGTAACACTCTATTGGTTTTATCTGCTTAAAGGTACGTGTATGTATGTAGAGTTAGAAGCAGTAAATACAGCAAAGTTTAAAGCGTAAGCAGAATAAGTTAAAGCAGTAGCAGCAGAACTTAACAGCAGTAAAGCAGAAAGGTTAAAGAGTAAAAGCAGAAAGTTATAAGCAGTAAAGCATGGTAAAACAAAGGGCACTAATCCTTCGTCAAAGGTGTTAGGTAATAACCCTCTATTGGTTTTACTGCTTTACTGGTTTAAGGTATGGTTAAAATATATGGGTGTTTTTAATACTAAATTTTCGTACATGTGTAGTAAAATAAAATGTTAGTATACTCAGACATTCTGGGATTTTTTATCTTCTTACATACCATAATTTTTAAAAATTTATAAAATCAAAAAGTTATTTCGTAAAAAGTATTAAGTAAAAGATACGATGTTAATCAAATATATTAGTTAATATAGGATGTCCGTATGAGTTTACAATCTTTTAGATTGCGAAAGAGGATTTTTAATGAAAAATGTTTAAAGTATGCAAATAAAAATGAATGACTGCATGACTCATAGTATATTTGAAACGAAATTCTTTGAAATGTTTAAAAGTATTGAATAAAAATGAAATATAGAATATGTAATATATTTATTTTCCATTCACGATTTAATTCAGGAATATTTGGCAGCGCGATCGCATGCGGGGCGGCGCGAGGTACGCGGGAATATTCGTCCTGGGTGAGTGGCGCCACTCTGGCGGCCGGCGGCACTAGCCGAATTATGTCGCCTGCGGGCGACTCACGCGCGGCGGGGACGCGGGCGGAGGTCGTGCACTCGTGCGGTGTGTGGGTTGGTTGTTCATATGTCGCGGAGCGCCGTAACGGCCGCCGCTGGTGGTCACTTATGAACCCGGGAAGACATTAATATTAACTCTGTTCTATTTGGGGTAGAAAAGCATAATAGTGATTTCTAATCAAAGAGAAGTCATCAATATAGATGGTATCCAAACAGATTAAAAGCGTCATCTAAGTATGAGTCCATCCAAGAAATGAACTTCCAAGTTGAGGCATCAATGCTGAGCCATCAAAGCTGAGCCGACAAAGTTGAGGCATCAAAGTTTGAGGCATCAAAGTTGAGGCTTCAAAATATCGATGTGTGTGAGGTTAGTGTATCTGTGTGTTGGTGTAAGTTGTGAACTATGGTTAATGTAAAGTGTTCATATGAGAGTGTTGATATAAAGGTCGTAGTAGTATTAAGTGTATAATGTTCAGAAAAAGACTTAACTCATAGTTAGGTAAAGGTACATCCTAGCAACCTTGTTAATATACACTCAAATCGAATCCTCTAATACCTATCCCTATGGGGTAGACACCTCACATATTAGGGCTATTTCTAGGTTTCTAGGGAGGCTAGAAAAAGGCTTGAAAAAAGTAGCACTCAGTTGGCACTATGTGCACTCACTTGGCACTCATTGCACTTCACTTGAGCACTCAATTGGCACTTCACTTGGCACTCATTGGCACTCATTGGCATTCACCTTGGCACTCTCCTGGCACTCACCTGGCACTCAAAATTAATACTCAATAGAACACTATCTAGAACATCCCTAGGTACTTATATCTTATCGTGAGTGAATTGGAAAACCATCAAAGCCTATCAAGTACGTGGGTCATAAAATTGACCCATGGTATATAGCAAGGTCAAGGTAAATATCATAGTCAAACAAGGTAAAGACATCGAAAACGGGGCTAAGTCCCTCTAAAAGGAAGTTATATAGAAATGAAATTCGTGTGGTCAAAATTTGACCCGACGGTTATATTGGCAAAGGTAAATGCCCGAAGAATTATCATGGTTGAAAACAAATGTAAAAGACTATCAAAAAAATAGGCTAAATGACCCCTGAAGGAAGAGCAAAAATACCGTGGTCAAAATTGACCCATGGAATGACCAAAGGGTTGGTCGAAAATTTCCGTGGGCCAGAAATTGAACCCATGGAAAGACCAAAAGGTGCTCACAAAAATTATACCGTGCCAAATTGAACCCATGTTATCATGGCAGGTGTCAAAATCAAGTGTAAAATGAGACATCAAAAAATAGGGCTAAGCCCTAAAGGAAGATCAAAAATTACCGTAGGCAAAAATTGCCCACGGTCGAAAAAAAAAAATTAGGGGCGTTAAATTAGGAGGGTGAATACGTACAACGGTTTTGCTGAGCAACCGTTTTTGGGCGCACCCTTTATCTTCGTAAAGGGTGCTTAAAAATTAGGTGAGTTCTCTAAAAAATTTGGGTCTCAAAAAAATTAGGGTCCTCATAAAAACTTAGGGTTCCTCAAGAAATTAGGGTTCTCTAAAAAAATTATAGGTTCTCAAAAAATTTAGGAAGGTTCTCAAAAAATTAGGGTTCTCACAAAATTAGGGTTCTCAAAAAATCAACTTCCCCAAAAGAAAGGGCAAGTTAAAAAAAAAGATGGCTCTCAAAAAAAAGGTAAAGGCGCCAATAACGGTAAGGCCCAAAAAAAGTCAAAGGCCAATAAAAGTCAGGTCAGGTAAAAAAATTGGGCTCTAAGAAGAAGGTCAAGGAAGGTAAAAAAAGGGCTGCAACCAAAATACCTCAGGTAGGTTCCTTGCCTCGCTGTGGTCAAAAATGCACCAACAACGTCCATAATATCCTGATCCCTACAACTTCTGACACTTACGAAAAACCAATTACATATTAGGATGAAATCAGCATATAAAGCCTATTACATAAAATGTATAAACAAAAATATAAAAAAAAAGTAAAAAAAATAATTAGGTCGCTTCAGAGCCAGTACGGGGACAGAGGGGGGGTATCGTTTCCATACTCCCAGTAAGTGGAGGTGTGGCTGAGAACCCTCCACGACACCTATATACAAATACCAAAGAGCGGGGTTCCGGAGACCCCTCCACGGAGGGGGGAAATATGAATCCTATCCGTCGTTACGCCCGGAAGTGCCAGAGAGACCTCCGACTCCTGCCATCTTTGCGTTTATTTACCCTTGGTATTCCTTTAGTTAAAAAAAAACTTAAAACTGACGGAGTCCGTAAAAACGTAACAGGTCCTATATATTCTTGAATCATGATCCGTCATCCATTTTCTTGAAATTTGGATTTGTTATAGGTATCATATACTCGAAATATAATCAAAAAAAAAAAATGATTACATAAACTGACGGAGTCGAAACATAACAGTTTTATATATTATATATATGATATATATATTATAATATATATAATATATAATATATATATTTATATATATATATATATATATATATAATTTATACTATATATAATCTATAATATATATATTATAATATATATATATATAATATTAATATATAATATAGTATTATATAGTGTTGGAATTTGATAAACACCACCTAAAGTAAATTCTAAGGCAAAAACTGAGAAGGTTAGTGTAAAAAAAGTTAGATTGTTTAAGACATCTCAAAGGATCGGATCGTTGCGGTGCACCACTGGTGTCCAGCAGCGTGAGTATGCCAGGGGTGCCGCCAATTTTTTTTAATTTTCACTAAATTTGAAGTTAAGATGTGACAATTTGAGTTTTCCGGTTGGGAATACTAACGTGCAACTTCCACGAAGGCAATGCGTTTAATGTCATAAAGTTTTGCTAAGGCTGCTTATGTCGTCACACAAAATTAAATAAAGACATCCTGAATGCAGATCATATTCCTGATTTAGGCAGTAAAGGTGATAGAACATCTTCAAACGCCGCGCTTTACTGCTTCAAGCAGGTATCAATGCTACTGAGGAGAAAAATTTCTAAAAATATGCCAGAAATGAAAACGCTAACCTGAAGCTCAATTTATTGCATCAGTTTATCATCATTCGCAAAAAAACTGCGAAAAACCGCATTACTATCTGCCCCTAGGAGACATTATTAATAACCTTACCATGAAGGCTGTGTTATGATAGTTTGCCTCATTTTAGCGTTACCAGATAGCATAGAAAAAATTGTATCTCGGTACCTCTATCAAATCAACCATACCTAGGCAAATGCGAATATAACACAATTTCAGAGACATGTAAGAATGAATTTTATATAAGAAATTGAAAACTTGTGAATTATTTTTTAGTTCTGTCACAGTTTTGATGAGAAGTTAGATGTAGCTTGTAACGTTATCTGTTATTCTTCATTGTGTTTTGACGATCCGTGGCCATTCGCCGATATGTCAATATATAGTACAGACGCAACTTTTCGATCGAGCGAAGTCGCTTCAGACTTCTAAACACCACTTGGCGATAGACAGAAATTTTCAGCTCGCTATCAAGACAAAAATTAGTGCTGAGGAAAATGGTTCTAGATGATATTTGCAAGTGATGAGGGACCCAAGTGTGCAATGAGTGAGAAGGAAGATGGGTCCTAGGATGAAGCAAGGGGCAAAATGCCACCAGCGAGGCCACTGTGTCTTACATTGCTTCCCCTGTCAACAAGAAAGATGCCACAAGATTTAAAAGTCGTACTGGATGATGCTGTGAAGATACTTAATCATGTTAAGAGCCGCCCGCTTCAAGAACGCCTTTTAAAACTTACCGCCGAAGATATGGTTATGGATCACTTCCACCTGATTGCTGCACACAAGAATGGCGGTGGCTTTCAAGGCGGAAAAATTTTAGCCAGACTGTTTGAACTAAACGATGCATTTGTGGTCACATTTACAGAGCAGCCTTTTTTATTCAAAAAATTAACTGATGTCGATTGGCTGTTTAAATTGGGAATATAACCCCTTTCCGAGTGTGACATAATTCGAAAAAAACTAAATGATACCACAATAATTTTCAGGGAGGGAGAGCACAGTATAAGACAAAATAAATCCCAGGACATTTGCACGCAAATTTTCACATATTTTGAAGCGTGTGTTAAGCAGCAAAGACATCTCCAACTTTCCTCGGTTTGCAAGAATTTGTCAAAACGAGATATGAGATCATTTCAGGCTCAGAACTTCCTCGTACTAGAAATTATCTACTGCGTAGCGTTGGAGGGTTTGGGAAAACCATTGTTGAGCTATTTCTCCGATATGATATATTTGTGAGGATATCTAACCCAGCTGAGGAATGTACAAAGACCGTTTTCGTGCGAACCCGTAAGCGCCTAAGCGCTACAGGGATGACCAACTCAGAGACTTTTCAAAATCTGATAGAGCATCAGTGAAAACAATACGTTCAAACTTTGAACATTAATAATCTAACGATAGGGGCCAAGAAGAGTTTTGGATGCAAGTGTATGCAGAAAACAATTAAAAAGACTTGTGCTATTTAAAATCACTTATCTATTATCGCTGCTATCCTCAACGT
>JABUQX010063904.1:25000-40518 GCA_015478945.1 Trachelipus rathkii
TTTATTTATTTATTTATTTATTTATTTATTTATTTATTTATTTTTTATTTATTTATTATTATTATTATTATTATTATTATTATTATTATTATTATTATTATTATTATTATTATTATTATTATTATTATTATTATTATTATTATTATTATTAATGCTATCATTTATTATTATTTTGAGGTTTAATATGGCTGATGCCGAAATCGTTTTTTTATTCTCTTGTTCTTCGGCTCATATTACAGTCTTCTTAATTTACTATTTACTTGTAGTAGTACTAGTTTATAAACTAGTGTCAAATGTAATATGTCTGAGAGTATATAAAGGCCTGAAAAAAACAAAATATCTCATTCCTGTACCTTATACAGAGGTGTTAACATCTATTTCTCTTTGCTCCTAAATAGACGTTTATACTATTTCCATCTTATATTATTACAGTAATTGAAAAGAATGGCCGACTCATCAACAGGAGGTATTCCTAATAAGAAGCGTAAGACCCATATAGCAACTATAAATCATATATCTATGGAAGAGCTTAATACAACAATGGACAGACACACTTATGATGTAATAATTACAGATGAAAGCTTCTTTAATAACAACCGTAGTATTGAAGAATCATTTGAAAAAGTCATAGAAGAAGTAATCGAGGAGATTAAACATGATGTTGATTATAACGCATTAAGAATGCGTGTGGGGATAAGTTTCACATTTGGAGAAGAAGGTTCTGATCGGAAATTCTACATTAATATAAACTATCACGATATAGCTATAGGTAATGCTGTAACTGAGATTCTAAGACGCCTGCAACACTCATTCCAGTCAGGCGAAAAAGCTTCATTCGCTAAATTTAAAGTTATTGCCAATGTGTTTCGTGTACCACAAGGTAACGGAGAAACTGATAAGACAGAAAAAAAGACCGATATATTAACACTTCTAAATGTTACTTTTAAACATCCACATATTCCTAAAGTTCACCTTTCTAAAGGTCCTGTTGGATGTGCTTTCAGAGCAATTATACTCTATAGAAAAACAGTAAGTGAAGGCATGGAACCCAGAAACATTCACTTTAGTACAATTGAAAACGAAGCAGTAACACTGGCTAATAAATGTGGAATGAAATACGTTAAACCTTTTATTGTAACCGATTTCAAAAAAATTGAGGACACCGAAAATTGCCGTATCGTCGTATTCGGCCCTGAAGGTAATGGTGCTAAAATAATATATAACCCATCCAATGAAAACAGAAACGACCCTTTATTCATTATTGGTTATGATGGAAGTGATCATTACTACGCTATCGCTGAAGATAAGTTAAAACTATGTTTCGAGAGCACCAAGAAGAAGAACGCATATATGAATGGAATCTTCTGTACTTACTGTTATACTTTCAATAGTAATAACATCTCCCATAAACTTGATTGTGAACATTACGGATGCCGACAGTGTTTAGATTGCAAATGTAAAGGATCATTCGAACACAATGATATCTATCATGAATGTCATGATTGCAATCGTAAATTTTACAATGCTACTTGCTTAAAAAAAATCACCAAGATAATAAAACATGCAAGAAAATAAAAATCTGCAAACTATGTCTAACACAAATAAAGTCCGATCGTAGTGGAAATTTTAAACACGACTGTACAAAAGCATATTGCTCTATATGTAAAGAAAAATATGAACCTAAAGAAGACGAGTACCACGTGTGCTATATGAAAAAAAAGAAAAACAAGAAGAAGAAGAACGAAGAGAAGAAAGATGAAAACAGTAAGAAAGTTAAAGAACCTAAGGTATATACATGCTATTACGACATAGAGACCTATCAGCAAGATAAAGGTGTTAATGCTAAAGGACGAAGAAAAATAAAGTTGCAACCTTACTTATTAGTATGTCAAATGATATGTGATGAATGTACAAACAAAGAAGGGGAGAATGTCGTGTCAAACATTGTGGTCTTCGTAGCAGAACATTTAAAAATAGAAGATGACAAAATCACCTGTAACCAGTTCATTGATTTTAAATGGATTTTTCAGAGAAGAAGAAAGTCAAAAGTTGGTAGCCGCCCATAACGGAGCAAGTTTTGATCATCAGTTTATTATATGACATCAAATTAACTAAAAGAGAGAGACAACCATCCAAAGTTCGAAAGCTATCACACATAACAGTCACTATAAAAAGAGGTATAAACATAAAAATTATAAATCGAGATGGGATCGAAAAAGCAAATAATATAATGTTGAGGACAACATTTGCTTTTACAATCTCCATGTGCGCTGAGAAAGCATAGACTAAAAATGTATGGGAGAATAATGATAAAAACCTAAAGCCAAAGATTTCTTTCCTTATACGATTTTTTAACATGAAGAAAATACTAGAGCATTACAAAAAGATTATTAAACCGACAAGGAAGCTTTTCAGAATTGTAAAAAAATGTCAGTTATAGAAAAACAAAAGAATTTTCAGGAGTACTAATAAAATAATAGCTTTGAGAATAAAGAATACAGTATTTTTGAAGAATGTGAAAAATATTGTGCTCAAGAGATGTATAAATGTGATATAGAAAAAAATGTTTTTTGAAAAGTTCCGTTACTAGTTTATAAAAGGATTATATAGATAATATGTACTGTCTTGTATGAATGACAGCAACGATTGCATCTTTACAATTTCAACAATCTAAAAAAATAAAATATTCATAAGCCATGTAAGGAAAAATTACTTATTTAAGGTAAGATGAGAATCCAAAACTCAAACACAAGTACGAAGCATATACGATGGAATCAATAGTATCACAGAGAATTAATATATGCAAGTAATTAAAGAACATGACTCGTAATGGGAGGGAGAAATCGTTTAAAATAAAGAAAAATAAATGGAGCTCTAAAACCTGAATGGAAATTCGGTTTGTAAACGAGCGTAAAAAAACACGATTATTTATACTACAATGGGATGATGCATAACAAGGCAAATGGGCATAAAAGAATTTGTAATAAAGAGAAAAGGGTTAACCTTCATGGAGATAATTCATCTTTAGAAATACGCTAACACATACACTAAAATTAAACTCAAGAAAAGATGTGAGTACAGAGAAAATGGATTTAATATAGTACGAGTGTGGGAATGCGAGTGGATAGCACAGAAAGAAGAAACAATTCAAGATCCTGATCATAATCGATAAAGACGATATAACTGTTAAAGACATATGTAAAACAAGCGGATAAGTAAACGACGCTGTTAACATAGACTTCTTGTAAATAGACAAATCATATGTTTTGGAGGTCCGTACTGAGCCTTAATCGTAAACATTATTATACCTACTAAAAAAGAGGATAAAAAGATAATAGTATATTGGAATTAACACTTCTCATCATCCTTATGTACAAGAGCGAATGAGGTAACAAGAACAAAAACAATGCGGCACACACCGAAAAAAACATAATAGTGAAAAGCAAAGCTAACCAGATAATTTGAATCTTTAATAAGAAGGAATAAGAGATAGACAAAAATATTATTGGTTGGCATAATATCAAGATCCTGCCGCTCAAGAACTATAAACATTCCTGTCCTTACTGCAACGGACTAAAAAGAAAAACTAAAATGTTTCATACGTAGGTGTGCGAAATGTGTGGAGAAAGGTTGTGAGAAAAATGTACTCATAAATAGAAAAAACTAGAACGTGCAATAGAAGGTGTATACACACACTCCTGAAAATTAAAACTGGCGTTGGATATGGAGATAATAAAATAAACTTAAAGTAAATATTTGAAAAGTATAGAGGTATGTTAACAAGAACAGAGTTCTGAGTTATTAGAAAAGAGGTATAGATACAACACACTATCATAAAAATAAAGACATATGTAATCTCCAGTTTACCAATTCACAGATCCGGTCCCATCCAATCCACAAAGTGAATCATATTCAAGCAAAAATTAACATAAATTCCCCAAAATAAATTGGGAAAGACAAGCGAATGTGTAGAAGCTCGCAACATAAGCAACATGCAAGAAAGACGCCTAGGTACATGCGATCATAGCGAAATGTGTCTTAAATATCTTTTGGAGAAAATTTGCACAAAAATACACCAACAATGGAAGATAAAAGAGTATGTGTTGAGTGCAAAGAAGGTATGGGAAATTTGATCAATCAAGTGAGATATTAGGGAAAGAGTCCTTCCGTTGTACCTGATAGGTAATAAATATGTTGTTACAAATTGTGAAAAAATGCATATAAGTGAGACGTTCATCAGCAACTACAAACATCCCCATATGCAATCGTTTACGACTGACCATAAATGCCCGTATAAAATTATCCGAATTACTTAAACATAACGTCAAAGAGAAAAAGAAGCATTATAATTAGGTGATACAGATTCTTATGCATTTTTGTAGCAGGCGAAAAACAGAATGAAGTTCCGCGATACAAAGGTGACTTTTATTAAGTGAACTAACAGATGAAATAGCTGAATACGGTCAAGGTGCTTATGGTGATTACTATTGGTAATGCACAGGACCCCTAAATCATATGCACTAGTACAGAAAATAAGAAACTAAGAGAAAGAGTAAAATAAATAAAAAAATATTAGTAAAAGTCAGGGCAATTACAAATACAGTAAAGACACTAAAAGATACTATTAACTTCGGCGAAATTGTATGAAAAAGTTAGTAAAAATGAACGAGGATATAACAGAAAAATAGTTTCAGAGACACGATGTATACGTTGTAATATGAAGACATCATGAATAACAATGACGTTTAACAAGTAAAAGCAATGAACGAAATACAATTAAGATGAATGAATAAGAATATGAAGATTGAATCATTTGAAAATAGAACTTACCACATAAAATTGACAGCCAGAACAAAATAAAGAGATCACGAAATCCTTTAGGCAGCATTAACAAATGGAAGTAAATAAGAGAGCGGATTTATCTACAACATACCTTACTACAAAAACCTTCAAGCAAGAGGAGAAACATGGAGGACGTTAGTATTATATCAGGCTCAAGATGCTACAAAACAATACAGATAAACGTATCTTATGTACAAACCTCTTTCCGTAGACAGTATCACTAATGGAGTTATTAAAGGCACATGTTATTAATCTAATTTAAATAAATATATAATACATATATAATAAATATAAATATTAATATAAATATATAACTTAATAATAAATATTAATAATAGAAATAATAAAGTTATATAAATATAATATAATATAAATATGTATATGTATATATATAATATAATAAATGAATAAAATATATGTAATGAAAACGAAAGTTTTTTCTCAACATGTCAAGGATGTGAATATAATTATAATATGATAATAGGGATAATATATGATTATAACTATATAATATATATAATAAATAATATATATATATATATAATATTTATATATAATATATAATTAAAAAATAATAATAAATATAATATACAACTATTAAATCTATTTGAAAATATTTAGTAAATCTTAATATTAATATATATAATATATATTATAAAACTAATAATATATATATAAATAATAAATATATAATAATATATATATAATATATATAATATAATTTATATATAAAATAAATAATAATAAATTACAAAAAATAATACTATATCACTCTTTGTAATATTAAATAAAATGTAAATAGTATAAAATTATTTTTTACCAAAACACTTAATTAAATATATATTTAATTATATAGACTGTAAATTATAAATAAAGTACAGATACATATAGATAATTAAAAAGCATAGAACTAACAGTAGAAGATACTGGAGGAAGAGAATTGATAATGAATGACCTTATGTACTTGATTTAACGTGAGTTTGAGTAAATCACATTGTACCAGTTATAATTAACGAAACATAATGAGAATAAAAAGAGAACTAAGCGGACTTAAGGAGTGATTTATTAATCGATACTTTATTATGAAAAAAATTAAATCGAAAACTATAATATAAGAAAAATGAATGCATATTATAAACAAAGTAGAAACTTTATTAACTTATTATCGAATAATCGATAAATTACGAATAAATCGACAAATCGATATTTTAATACCCTCAAAACATTAAGACGTAAAGACATAATAGCAATAAAGTATCGATGTTTCGATGGCATCGAATAGCATAGATGCTCGATGCATTACATGCATTATGCATGGTTAAAAATATGCATAATACAACATAAATTCACACTGTTGTATGGCAAATGCGATATTGTTTTACTGCCTTTAAAGAAACATATAAAAGTAATATGATTAATTAAACTAAAAAAATATCTTGATTTTACAGACATAATAAAATAAATAAAAAGCAGTAAAGCAGAAAGGTAAAAATTCACCTTTGAAACAAAAGAAAATGATGTTATTGACGGTAGGGTAAAAAGGACAAAGAGTTGTAAGGGACATATGGAAATAAAAACAATTCGCATAAGCGTAAAGGAATGTAATTATTTGGTTAACTGAATCATAATTCTATGATCATATGTATACCTTAAAGCTGCAATTTTTTTACCATAGCCTTAAGGCTATGGTCAATGTAAATATAATAATAATTCACCAAAATATAAATATTCGTGTACTTTGATAACAAACATACTGTTACTAAGAGAATCCTTGTGACGTCATATGAATAAACATTCGTAATAATATTATTGACAGAACATAAAAAATGGTCCATAAACAGAGCTGAGATATAGAAAAAAAGAATGATCGATCCGAGCGGAGCGAGGTGCGAATCCAAGCTTTCAGCGCGTTCAGGCGGAACGGTGGCGACATACCGAGGCTATATCACAAGGCGATTGCTAGACGAGCGTTCACGGTTGCGGACTTGCGAGGTCCCGGTCTGCAGGTGCGCAAAAAAAAAACGCGTCGGACGGACAACAGAAAACAACCCATAAAGGGGTAAAAACACACCAATGACGTACGGTGAGATAATAAAAAAAATAAAAAAATAAAACAAAAAAAAAAAAAGCAATAAAAAAATATTCGGCATTCGGCAAACACGAATGTATGTTCGTCATTAGACGAATGACGAACATTCGAGCACCCACTAAACCGAATCCCTTCAACATACTACTAGGCCAGGATGGGCATTACCTCCCGAGTTTTGAAGGATATGACTTACGGCAGACAGACCAAAGCCCCTACGTTCAACTATACTCTTATGTCTACAAACTAGGCACTTCCTCAGTGGTTGGAAAACAGCACGCACAATGTCCAAAACCTGTTCCGAAAGAATGAAGCCGAAGCTCTGAAACCTTCTAACTATCGCCCTCTAGCTCTCAAATTGTATTCATATCATAAAGATCTTTGAAACACTTCTTAACTCATCACTTCTTAGACATAACTGGAATCATCATTACTCTTCTATTCCGATCACCAAGTAGGCAATCGGAAGCGTTTCAAGGAACTAACTGAGCGGAACCTAGACTATTCAACTATTTAACCCGATTTATTGGTTTTGTCACCAGCTCTTATGGAACTACGGGAGGACTATGCGTGGTGGCGAACTTTGACATATGCCAAAACATTGACCGGGTAATGGCACGCGTCCACTGCTCTCCAAGCTCCCTCCTTTGGGTTTCCCTCTTCTCTTTTGCTTACTTATTCTAGCTTTCCTTCAAGTCGCATACAAATATAGGAACTGTAGAATATTGATGAGAGCGACTTCATATTCTTCCTTTTTCTAATCTAAAGTGGTGTTTCCTCAGGGGTTAGGTCTTATACTACCTAATTTATTCTTACTTTTTTATTAATGAGATCTTTCATCAAATGCACATCCTAACTCATATCCACATCAATATGCCGTGACTCGAAAACCATTCACTCCTTCAACTCATTTCATATCTGCTCCATTCTTTTACTTGTAGAATTGCCATCATCGTCTTACTCTTTTCCGATTCTATTCTAGCTGGTCTGGATAGAATTTCCGGATTAAGAAGGGTCGGTCTCAACCTTGTGAAAATTCAATTCTTTAAAAACTCAACTTCTACAAATCATCCCCTCTCTAAAAACCACCTTCTAAAACTTTTCTATAATCTTTCGACGGTTCTCTCGTCTCTCCTGTTGACAATATAAACATACCTGGCCTTAACATAAACAAAAAGATGTCTTGGAAAACCTACATCACAACGGTTAGCTAGGGCCGCTTCAAAGAAACTGGGAGTTCTGTTTAGACTGACGAACTTTTATTTTCCATCTTACTCAGTTACCTACCACACAGCAATACAAGTTCCTCATATCTTATGGGGGCTCTGAGTTTCACACCGGCTTTTGGACAGAGGTCGAGTCACAAGGCCAAAAGGCTAAAATAAAACTGATCCTGTAAACTATTCCAGATTCCACCCTTAAACCTCTAAATACTTTGCGGGAGCGCGATAGTTGAGCTTTTATACTCTTTATCATATAGTACCAAAAAAAAAAAAGAAAAGCAAGGACGGACAGAGTGTATAGGGATACTTACCACTCAGCGTAAACAGCCCACCATATTACGAACGCCGCTCGTAGCACAGGGGTGCTTGTGTAGCGCAACAAAGAGTTTTGTGTGGATATCTTGGAGTAACTCCAGATCGTTCGCTGAGGTGCTTCCTTATACATTTCCTGCCACCAAAATCTGTTCTGTGGAATTTCTCTTCCATTTTTCTGTGTTTTCCTGCTGAATTTAATCTCCCTCACTTAAGCCCGCGTCTGTGCTTATCTGCGTAATTTGCAGCTAGCGGATAGAAACTTAATGGTGAATAGCCAAACAACCCCCTCGCTAGATATATGGACTCTGCAACGTGAGTGGTGGTGAACAAACTGATAACAAAAAAAAAAAAAAAGAATCCGTCCAGGGTTGAGTTACAGAAGGAAAAAATAAGGAGGCCGAGAGACTTTGTCAATTTTCGTTGGAGTAATTAAGCAAACAGAACCAAAAATCAGAGCGAATAAGAGGAGGAAAAGGAATGATTTCCAGAGTTGTTATGAACGAGTATGATTTATTGGGTAAGAAAAGGCAACAGAAGGAATCTTGTCAGTAGAAGAGAACAAGGAGTCAGCAAGCACTTTCGTTAATGAAAGATCCGCTTATAGCATCGTCGTAGAAGTACCCTTGCAAATCTATTTCCATAGCTAAATGAAAATTAGACAAGAGTGATAGGAAGAACGAGAATTTTTCCAACACCAACGATACACACTAGTCTCTAGGCCATGAATTGGCCAGAGAACAAAGCCGATCGGAACCCATCGGATTTTTGAGAGAAAAAGAGTTAGTTGAAAGAAGGAATGAACCTGCTCATCAACCACCAACACGATTAAGCTCCCACTAATTAAAAGGCAGAAGACTGAAAAGCGTCTTTCAAGAGTCAAAGCTGTCACTAAAACAATTATATGTATAGCGTAGAGCAAACGCAATATGCTAAAACCACCAATCGGCGCGATCAAAGTGACCAAGAAAACCGCATAAGGGCAGAAATGGAGGCTGTTGAGAAGAAGAACAGTATTAAAAAAGTAGAGATATAAAATATGTGGTCAGATTTACCGATATAAAGAGCGAAGTGGTGTCATTTATAGAAGAGAAGGAACTGTTGGTGAAAACTATGGTCACAGTGGTGTTCAAGAAATTGGTTGGGCCGATCCAGGAATGTGTGTAGAAGTTCTTTTAATTAAATTGCTTCTGCCCGTTATATAGAAGAATAAACTGAAATGATTCGCTTCCTCCCCAACCTAAAATCAGTATGAGAGGAACCCATACATTCAGTGTATGTGACAACAATAATGAAATCCCCTAAATAGAGGACCTAGTATTTGGATGAGAAGATATAAACAGAATACTCGTGAGAACTAGTAAGTAGATATCAAAAGGTAATGAAATCTGTGTTGCTGTTAGGAAGAACATGAGCAGAGGCACAAAAATATGGCAGTAGATGGAAGAAAAATTTACTAAGCCACAGAACATCGAAGTTAGGAGATTCGAGATTCTCGAGACGTGTTATAGGAGATATGTTTATAGTTAATTTAAACAATAGGCGGAAGTATAAAAAAAAAAGTTATAGTTGGATAATATAATTAAACGAGTAGAAGGATGAATTCTTAGCCATACATGGTCTAAGAACAAAGAGGACAACAAAATTAGGGCTAGAGTTAACAGAGTGGTATCCCACGAGAATCAAGAGTTAAAAGAGTACAAGTATTGAAAAGATATAGGTAAAAGTCAATAGAAAGCCCGCGCCTGTGAAAATCTGATATCATACACGAACAGACACATCATAAAAAAAAAAAAAAAAAAAAAAAAAAAAAAAAACAGGCAGAAACAAACAAGACAAAAACGCATAAGGAGAAATGGATTAAAAATTATTCGTACGCTAAAAACTAATCTTTAAAACCTGAATTTAAAACGCTAAACCACTAATTTAAAAGTAAAAATAATCTAAAATATGAAAATAAATCTAAGAATAAACAGAAATTATATCCCTCACACACTCACACGCTCTCACGAAAATGCGTACAAAAGAAAAATGAAATAAAATACTATGATTAAACTGCTAACTGTGATATAGGCTAATATGTATAAAATTAATAATTACTAACCAAATAGGTAAATGTTACGCCAAAACCCAAGCTGGAGAAACGCTAAAAATCTAAGATAAAAAGAAAAAAAAGAGGGAAAAAAAAAATAAAAAACATAAACTAGTACTAGCTAATATATATCGAAACTAGATTATTATTGAATCTAAAAGAGTTCTCATAATTTTTCACCCAAAAGTAAGAAGTATCGGCCAAGATATCGCCATAGATTAACCGATACGATGACCGATAACCGATAACCACAAGAAAAATGGCCCGAATACTGCCGAATACCGAATACCGATACTATCGGTACTCCCTAATATAAAATATATAAGTATAATATTAATAAATAATATATAATAATAAATATAAATATAGGTATATATAAAATAATAAATATAATATAAATAATATAATATAATATTATATATATAATTACTATATATAAATAAATATTATAGAAAATATAACACATATATAATATAAAATATTATAATATATATATAATAAAAAAAAAAAAAAAAAAAAGAAAAAAAAAAAAAAAACAAAAAAAAAAAAGAAAACAAAAAAAAAAAAAAAATAAAAAAATAAAAAAAAAGAAAAAAAAAAAAAAAAAAAAAAAAAAAAAAAGAAAAAAAAAAAAAAGAAAAAAAAAACAATAATAAAACAAAAAAATAAAAAAAAAAAAAAAAAAAAAAAAAAAAAAAAAAAAAAAAAAAAAAAAAAAAAAATAAAAAAAAAAAAAAAAAAAAAAAAAAAAAAAAAAAAAAAAAATAAAAATAAAAAAAAAAAAAAAAAAAAAAAAAAAAAGATAAAAAAAAAAAAGAAAAAGAAAAAAAATAAATAAGAAAAAAAAAAAAGAAAAAAAGAAAAAAACAAGTAAAAAAAATAGAAAAAAAAAAAAAAAAAAAAAAAAAAAAAAAAAAAAAAAAAAAAAAAAAAAAAAAAAAAAAAAAAAAAAAAAAAAAAAAAAAAAAAAAAAAAAAAGAAAAAAAGAAAAAAAAATAATATATATATATATAATACAATAGTAATATAAATAAATAAATAATATAATAATATATAAATATAAAAATAATATATATTATATAATATATTATTATATTAATATAATTATATAAAAAATATATATAAATAATAATATACTTACTGAAAAAAATACATATAATAATATATCACAAGTATACAAAAACCAACCAACCATGATCGACTTGCCTCCCCATAAAACTGGGGGTATGGTGCTCATTGCTCACAAATGCACCGGGAATCCGAGCATAGCATGAGCATTAACTATACCGGAGTATAAATAAGTGGAATCGGGCCCCCAAACCCAAACCAGCTACCGATAGACAGAAACTGTGGTGGAAGAAGAAGATTGAAAGATATAATGGATAATGATAAAAATATTGACAGAATAATCAATGAAAGGAAGAAAATAAAAAAGAAATAACAAATTGCTGACAAATGGGAGATAACGGAACATATACTAGTGACTGGGAGGGGCGGGATGCACAAAGTCCACACCCCCCTAGTGTTGGTTGCTTATAAACTATTCCTATTTCCTAGTTGTACGCTAGAACATAAAATAAAAATGATTGAAATAATCCGTACCCCAAAAAAAACAAAAAAAAAAAAAAAAAAAAAAAAACAACCAAAAAAAAACAAAAAAAAAAAAAAAAAATTGGAATCGAAATAGTATATATTTAAAGCACTAAAAATAAAAAATAACAATTTAAAAAAAAAAATAAAAAAATAAAAAGAAAAAAAAAAAAAAAAACCCACTGCGGAGAATAATATATATATAGCTAATCCTAGTAATTAGAAAGCATAGGGCAAACCTGCAGATTTTAAAACCTTTCTTTCATGACCCCAAAAAATAACCATAAAGGTCAAGTTGTGATACAGGGCTGATCTGACCGCATAAAATATAAATAAAAAATATATAAATATATATATATTATAAATATAATAATATTGTAATATAATAAAAAAAAAAATATAAAAATGTACATAAAATATATATATATATATATATATATAAATATATATATATATATAATATAAATAAAATAAATAATAGTATAAAATAATATACATATAATAATTTAGACTTAATTATTAATACAGTCTACTATAAAATATAGAAAATCTAAACACGTATATATAACGGTATAATATTTTTATAGCCACCGAAGACCTCTATCCCATGAATTGGGAGGGATTCATGACCTACTAAGCAAGTAGGTTTGGTCAGGGGAAATATGTTACAAAAATGATATAATAAATGCCTAACTAAGATGGATTAAGAGTGGCATATATATTCTTAAAGGATCATGATAGGAAACAACCTAATCTTCGGGTCAACGAATTATTAGATGGTTCTACAAGCCACCAGTGGTAGTGAATAGATCTAGAAGCATGAGAGAGAGAGAGAGAAGAGAGAGAGAGAGAAAGAGAAGAAAGAGAGAAGAAAGAGAGAAGAAGAGAAAGAGAAAAGAAGGAGAGAGAGAAAAAGAAAGAGAAAGAAAGAGAGAAGAATAAAGAAAGATAAGAGAGAAAGAGATAAAGATAAGAGATAGAGATAGAGATAAGAAAAGAAAAATAAGGAAAGAGAAGAGAGAGAGAGAGAAGAGAGAGAGAGAAACGGAAAAGAAAGAGAAAGAAAAAAAAGAGAAGTGAGAAAAAGAAGAAGAAAAGAGGGAAAAAAATCGATTTTTGTACAGCTCTGAAAAATAGAACTGTTAATACAAAAAAATGTAATAGATGTTTGGCTATGTACTTCAGTGATGATATGGAAATTATTGAGAATTAAAGTGTAAGTTAACACTAGCGTAAAAAACTGTAAATTAAAATAAGCACAAGAAAAAAAATCTATGAAGGCAATATTCTTTGGAGTGCCAAAAAAGATTCAGGTCCCAAGGAATCAAGATATCACGAACTCACTCACTAAAAAAAATATAAATCTCAAGCGAAAGGAGAAGAAAAAACTAAAAAGCGGAACACAACTACACGAGAAAAAACTCGCTTTAATTCACTGATAATATAATAATATAATAATATATATAACATATATAATATATAATATATATATAATAAAATAACATATATATATATAATATAATATAAAGTATTTTATTAAAATATTATACAGCGAACATGATAAATATAATATATATAAAAAAAAAGAAAAAAAAATGTTAGAGTATAATAAATAAAAATATAAGATATACATACATACTTCAATAGATAAGTAAATATATATTTTTATAAATTATATATATAATATATAATAATAAATATTAAATATGTAAAATAAATTAATACAGTCAATATAAATAATAATATAAATACACATACTAATAATAAATTAGTGAGTATTCGAATAAATAGAACGAAACCTATATAAATATAGCTAAAAAATAAATTGGACTATATAATATAAATAAATAAAATAAAAAAATAATATTATATATAATATAAAAATAAATTATAATATATAAATATATAATAATTATATATAATATATAAATATAAAATAATATATATAATATATAATAGTAATATAAATAAAATAATATAATAATAATAATAATATAAATAATAATAATAAAAAAAAAACATAATAAAAAATTAGATAAATATATAAAATAGATAATAAATAAATATAAAAAATAAAAAAAATATTTAATAAAATAATATAATAAAATAAATAATAATAGTATAATATATATAATAAATAATATATAAAATAATATAATCAATATATAAAATAAATTTATATATTAATAAATAAATAAAAATAATATAAAAATATAATAATAAAAAAAATAATATAAATATTATTATATAAAAAAAAAATAATAATAATATAAATAATAATAATAAATATATATAATAAATAATATATATATAAAATATAAATATATAAAAAATAAATAATCAAAAAAGAAAAATGTAAAAAAGACTTAACAAATGAATCATTAATTATCTTCGCAATTAATAAGGTGTACTAACAAAGGCTAGAGCATAAGATAAAAAAATAAACAAAAAAAAAAAACCAACTTGTAAATTGAATATAATAATAATAAATCAGATAATAATTAATAATAATAGGATTAATATAATAAAATAAAATAATGACCAAAAGGAACCAAAAATTATATTTTGAATATAATAAATAAAATAATATATAATAATATATAAAATATATATAATATAAAAAAAAAATATAAATATATAAGTATAAAAGAATATAAATAATAAAATAAATAATAAAAATAGTAATAATAAATATAATATAAGTAATAACATAATAATATATAATAATATAATAATAATATATAATAAAATAAATTATAATAAATTTATATAATAATCAAGATAAATATAATAAATATTTATTTATACGTAAAATAATAATAAAAATAATAATTATATTAATCATTATAATATAATATATTGGTTTAAATAGTAAGGTAAAAGATAGTACAATTAAAAGATTTAAGAGAATGATAAAAAAGAAAAAAAAGAGTATAATATATAATATAAAAAATATAGATATAAATAATAAATATACTATGGTTTAATAAATAAATATAACTAAAAATAAAATAAAAATAAAGAATATATAGTAAAATTTAAAAATTATAAGAAATGAATTTGTTATTAATTATAGCTAAGATATGAAAATAAGTGGTATACAATAGGACAATATAAAAGTAAAAAAGAAAGTAAATAAATATAATAAAATGTAGGATAAGAATAATAATCAAAAAGGACAAATGAAAAATAAAAATAGGACATAATTTTTTTAAGAAAAATGAAAAATAATTAAGGAGTTAGATACAAAAAGATAAAAGACATAATAAAGTTTATTAAAATAAAATAAAAATATAAGGAGAAACCAAAGAATTTAATCAAGAGAATGTGTAAAAATGAAGATAAGAAGAATATAATTATAAAATAAAATATA
>JABUQX010063905.1:0-48377 GCA_015478945.1 Trachelipus rathkii
TCTTTCATAACTCCCCGTGTACCCTCTGGATTTTCGTCTTGGCGACTGTTGGATTTTAACGTTTGTGGGCCGTATCTAGTTCGTCTTTTCTATAGGGTTACTTTTGTGTTTTCAGCGGTCAAATGCTACAGTGGGAGTGGAGCTTTTTCTCTCTTTTTGTGGCGGGTCGTATTCCACCAGCCCTTGCTGTCGCGTCTTCGTGGTGCGGTATCTAGCTATGTTGCGTTGGCCTTGCTCTTCATAATGGAACATCTGCGTGCAGGCATATGAAAGAACCTCCAGAACTTGTTCGTTCGTTTTGTGTTTACTGCGTTTCTTACCATTTGCGGAATCTTCTGTATATTCTGTGTGAATCTCCTGCCCTTCCGGCTGTTGTGTGGTTCCAACTGTATTTTAATTCGTTCCTTCATTGTAAAAATCTTTTCACGTCCTGCCGCTGCACGCTGAGAGGTGTGTGTTTGTATACCTGAGGGGTCTTGATTGGTTTTTCCCTGTTTTATTCTTCCGTTAAGAGACTCATGAGAGAAGGGCCGAGCCGGTGAGTGGTGGTTGACTGTAAAAAAAGAATATATTTATATTTATTTGGCTTTATTTTATTGATATATATTATATGTTAATTATTTAATTAGTATTTGTGGGATTTTATTTTTTTATTAGGTTTATTTATTTATTTTTTGTATAATTTTATATTTATGTGTAGTTTATTTGTTTTATAGTCTAGTGTGTTTAGTAGGTATATAGTAATTGGTATGTTTATTTATTGTCAAGATATTTTTTATTTAGGTATTTTTAGTTTATATTATAAATAGTTTATTTATTATATATGAGAGGTTATCTTCTTTTTATATTTCAGTGTGAGTAGTTCAATTACTTTCACGAGCTTGAGAGTATTTAGTACTATATATTCTGTGGCTTATATATATGTATCATTACTTATTTCGTGTTAGTAACGTGAGGTTTTATTTATTTAGTTTATTAGTATTAATCTAAGACGTATTTTTCGGTGAGGTTATTGATTTTATTAATTATATTTTTTTGCTGTTTGTATTATTAATATAATTATAGTTTTATTTGATTGTATCTGTTTGTGTTTATTTATTTTTATAGATTATGATATTTTATATATATATATATATATATATATTATTTATTTTATTTATTATTTTAATATATATATATATATTCTATATATTATATTATTATATATATTATATTATTATTTTATACTTTAATATATTATATTATATATTTATCTATATTTTTTAATTAATATATTTCTATTATTATTATTCTATTTTTTCATTATATATATATTATATTTATATTTATTAGTAATATATTATATTTATTATATATATTATTTTATATATTTTTATTCTTATAATATTATTTTTATATATATATATTTTACTTATTAATTATAATTATCATATTACTATTATTTATATAATTATGTATATAGTTGTGACATTAAACCATTCTAGCTATATTATATATTGAGTAGATAGTAGTATATATATAGTTTTGGGTATTTTGTGAATTGAAATTTTATATATTAGTTTATTCTATTTTGGTTAGTTGAGTTGTTAGGGTTTTATATATTGAATTATACTAATTTTGATATGCTAGTTTAATTAGGGTATAGGAGTACGTATTTAGGTGATTTGTTACGTATTTACTATATGTTTTACGCGTATGCGTGGTTTATATGTTTAGGGTGGTATTTAGATGTGGTGATATGAGAGTGTTATTTTAGGGTATATGTGAGGTGTATGTGTAGGTATTAGTATAGTTATATTTATTTTAATTATGAGGATTCGTTATATTATTATGGTGCGTCTTGTTTATGTTGATTTTCATTAGTTTTTCTTATATTTTTGTTCTCACGTTGATGATATACTTTAGTACGTGTATTGTTTTTTTATTTTGAAGTTATTATATAGATTATATATAACTACGATTATACTAGCCATTATTATTATGAGGATATCTAATATAATGTGATTCTTGAAGGTTACAGTTATATTTATTTGGGGTTTTTTTTGTATATTTTTAGATTATATGATGGTTATGATGATAGGTTTGTGTATTGAGTGTGATTTTATAGAGTAGAGTGATAGTGAGATTATTATGTAGAATGAGGGTGATTTGATAGGTTAGTGTGTTGCTTACTATGATATTAATGTGTGTTATATAGTGTGATGTATTATAATGATTGGTATTGTAATTATTTATATATATTTATGGGGGGCGTGAGTGGTATATACGGTATGGTTGGTTTTTTTGTGTGTTTTATTATTTATTATATTATTTAGTGAGGATGTATCTGTTGTTTGCTTTTAGAATAGTGTTTGAGTTATTTAATAGTTTACTGAGTTTGGTTATTTTAGTTAGTGGCGTATCATCGGTTAATATGTATTGTATTTATTAGAGTAGTTTTATGTTTGTGTTTTTATATATTTTTTTTAGGTGTGTGTGTTTGTTAGTATTATTATTATTTGTTAATTTAGGTGTGAAGCTCTAAATTAATTAATTTGATAGTTACCGTTTTAATACGTATATTTATTTATATATATAGTATATTTTTATTTTATATTTGGATATATGTTGTCTTTTTTTTATTATTTATTGTTGAGTTATTACTGAGTATGAGGGAGAGTTTTTGGTATTAATTATTTATTTACTAGTTAGTTTTTTATTAGTTATACGTATATATTGGTGTTTTATGATATTATTTTATTATGTGTTTTCAATAACATTATTTTTTAATATGTTTTGCCGTTATGATTTGGCTAATATACAACCATAAGGACAGTAGCGACAATAAATCGTGGTGGGTGTGTGAGGAGATGGGGCGCGCGTTGGGGTATTTGCGCCGTATCAGAGCTGTGCCCATCATGTTGAGTGACAGCTTCTAGGGTCGCAAAAGAAGAACATTTGTTTTAGTTAATAGGTTTTAAAACATGAATATATATAATTAAAAAAATGTTTGAGTTTCATGAAATTAAATATGTTTGACTTCACTATATGTATAGAAAAACGCGAGATAACTTTGGTTAAAAGAAAATACTAATTATTACATTCGCTTAAAATTTTTTAGTGTAAAAAAGTTTTAATATTCATACGTACATTTCAGCTATACGTACAAAAATTAGTTTCTGACGTCGGTTCGCGTTATATAGATTGCGTGCTGACGGTTGGCGCATAGTGTTGTCGTCAGCTCCGGGTAATATTGCCGGCAGTTTTGGGTTGCGGTCGCTAACTCGTGGTTTCCGTTGGCTGGGCGTTTACGTCTGCTCGCAGCGGGTGTGTGGCTTGGCTTCGGCTCCGCAGTCATTTCGTGAGCTCTGTTAGAGAGGTTGAAACGTTCATCATGCCGCGGATTGCGTTACCTCGGTGTTTCGTTGTCGTCTTCTCTACGCCTTTTTTTTTTCATTGGTAAATTTTTTCCTCGGTCCAGGGACTATCTTTCAGAACCAGTCTGGGTTTCTGAAAGCCCCATAAAAAATGAGTTCATGCAGCCATTGGTGACAGAGCATAGTGTGTATAGGTTTGTTTGTGAGAGCTCTAGTGTTTGTTCTCGATTTGTGAGGCTGGAGGTCAACATTCCAGTGATGGGTCGCGGCATTCAGCGCATCGTGCGTCTTCGTCCGGCTGCCGGTGTGCTCGCGTTCTTGGCTCAGGGGGGTAGTTGGGCTGCAGGCAAGCAGTGGGCGAGCTGTTATCTTTGTGTTTTTCCCTACTGGGGAAGTGCGATTAATATATCTAGCTGATACTATGTGGACGTTATTATATATTGTTTTATGGTATATAATAGAGTAGTATGTAGAGAGTAATTGTATTTATTATTAATACAGTATGTGAGTTGGGTAGGGGAGGTGAGGGTGTTATTTAACTGACGTATCGATATGACCGTAGGCGCGTTGTGTTAGGCTTATAAAACCTGATGGTACTATCGACCATATTCTGAAAGTTAAGGGATTAACATTGAGTTATATGAGTAGTGATATTATCAATTTAGGTAGTTTATTTTGTTTTTAGGTTTTATTTATTAGTATATTAAGGTGAGTTTGTATTATTATAAGTTACTGAAGATATATATAGTAGGTATATATGATTATATAGGTGGTAGATATTTTTATTTGATTAGGATATATAGTGCTGATTTTATGTACTATTTTTATAGCGGGGGTGACGTAGGTTATATTAGTAGTTATAGTGGTGCTGTTATAGTGGGTTTATTGTTAGAGGGTGAGTATTTTTTGTGATGTAGTATATTTTATTTGGATTGTTTCAGTATATGAGTAGTGTATATATATGGTTTTTTTTTATTATATTATGATATATATGATCTTATATATATATATAATAATTTTATATATATTATATATTTATTATATTATTATATTTACTATTTATTAATATTTATTCATATATATATATTTATATATATATATTTTTTTATAATATATATTTATTTATTTTATATATGTTTTATATATATAATTTTATGTTTTTATTTTTTTATTATTCTAATATTATTTTAATATTATTATATATATTATTATTATATATATAATATATTTGGTGACCATGAAAATTTACAAGGCATGGGATCTTATATAAGGACATGACCGTAGCGTAAAACCGACAAAGGTATTGTAGGTAATATTATACACTATGTATATATAATTATATTAAGGGGTATATATATATATTATATATATTATATATATGTATTATATAATATATATATATATTATTATATATATATGATATTATATATATATATTTTTATATTATATTATATTTTATATTATTTTTAATATTTTTAGTTTTCGTTATTGTTTATTGTGGGTTGGGTATGAGGTTTGTGAGTTATTATATGATAAGTATGGTGATTATGTGTTGCGTAATGTATTGATTAGAGTGTATTTTATTAGGGGGGGTTTATGTTAGTGGGGGGGTATTATATATATAAGTTTTGAGATCTTATGTGATTAGTATGTAGATAGTGTTATTGTTAATGAATGATATAGTTATTTATTACTTCAAGGTATTATTAGAGTAAGGGAGTATATTTTTATATTAGTATAGGATAATTGAGTTATCTTAATGATTTTTATATTATTATATTTATTGTTGAGTATAGATTAGTTTATTTTTGTTTAGTATTATATATGAGTTGTATATATATATTTGTTGGTATATTATATTATTTTTATATGATTTTGTGATTTGATATTTTGATATTCTTATAGGCAAAAAATATAAGTATACTTTTATTTTTATATGTTACTTTATTTAGTTATTATTTTTAGGTATAGTTTGGTTTTATATATTTGGTATGGTTATGTGTAGTAGAACATATAAGGTGATATTATGTATGAGTAGAAGAGGGATTGATGATTTATATTGTATTGTGTAGTAAGATATGTGACGTTATTGTAGTACTATAGTAGTGAGTGAGTAGTTGTTTATGTGTAGGTGATGGTTATTTAATTGATATATATTTATGTTAGTATTGTAGTATTGTGAGGTTTTTATAGTTATATTTGGTGTAGTTATGTTTGAGTATTTATATTATAGTCATTTATTTTTCATATTATATAATGATATTATATTAATTATATATAGTTTATTATTTATATATTAGGATGAAATTGCTAAATAGCTTTATCATTATAGTTATTATAGATTATTATAGAGTGTTCGTATGTATGAGTTCTTTTTGGTTTTGCTGGCGGTTTAATCTGTTTTATAGATACGCATCTCTCATAGGTTCTGAGCTTTTGTTCATTAGCACTACTTCGTATGTGGTTGGTGTTATGTTGTTGAGCGGTTAGGCGACGTGGGCCTGCCGGGGGTCGTAACGTCCGCTCTCATGGAGGAACCTATAACGTGGGGTGGATGTTAAATCTTACGATAGCTTGCTTTTTGTTTAGACCGCTATTATGGTGACATTGGTGATGCGAATAGGAGTCGACATGAGGTTTGAGAAGCTACACGGAGCCACGTTTCGTGTGTGTCGTTCGACTGTCCATGAGTATGGGAGTGGTTTCCGACTCAGGGTGCTCGTTTGAGGCGCCTTCGGCGGTCCTCGAGGTTCGAGTCACTTTGTTTGAATACCTGTTATTATTACAGAATTATGGAATCCTGTTGATAAGCGGGAGAAATTCGCTAAATTAAATCTATAGAGATCCATATTTACATTATAAATAATCCTAATACTAGGAGAAAAATTAAATTTTTAGATTCTATCAATTGTGAAGTATGATTGGTGTATTATGAGTGAGGGTGAATCATATAGTCTTTTTAGAGTGGTCAGGAGTACAGATCAGTTTGTCTGAGTATTGGGAGCTACTAAATTGCGATACAGCAAAGTTGTGTCCTTGTGTAGCCGCAGAGAGGTTATAATACTAGGTTGATTAATATTCACGGTAATTTAATTAACTCTAAATAACAACACAAAGCAATGATATCGAGTTTGAGAATTACATTTTTAATAATTATAGTGAATTTGTTTTACATTACAGTGCTCTGTGAGGGCAAGTTATTTTGCAAGTGACATTGAGTAATAGAGTGAACATGTGATAAAATATTATTTAAAACTTAATAGACTAATTCCGCAATGTGTTTTTTGGGGTTGTGTGGTTTTGATAACTAAAAATAATAGTAATAATAATAATAATTAAATAATAATTAATAATAATAATAATAATAATAATAATATAATAATGAATTATATTTAATATAGATAATTATATAATAATTTACGAGAATAATTAATAATTAGATGAGTCATTAATAAATAATAAGTTAAGAATGTAAATGAATAATTTAATTAATATATGATTTTATATGTCAAATAATGAGTTGATAATATCATATGTAATAGATGGATACACGGTATATTATTATTATATTAATTATACATTATTTTAATATATCAATTTACTAATATATTTAATGATCATAATAATGAGATAGATTAATAATAATAAATATGATAATAGAAATCTACATCAACGTTTTGACTCATGTGCGAATGATAAATTAGCGAGTAGATATATTAATAATGATATAATTCAGATAGATAATAATAATAATAATGAGATTAGATTAATAAAGCTAATAAAGCAAATAAGATATTTAATAATTGATATGAATAAGTATAATAATAATAATGATGGAATTATTTTTTGTTTGTAAAATATAGAATAAGAATTAATCATAATAAATTGTTCTAATTTATAGTCTTGTATCTTTATTTTCATTGTTTCGTAAGTGGCAAGTAATAATAATAATAATAGTAAGGAATTCTCTAAATAGAATTTTTAGAAATATTTATATAGGTTAAAATAAAAATTCTGATAATTTGTATTACATTAGAATATTTTGAAATGAGTTTCTGAAAAGTATCTTGTCTACAAGTGTTCTTATTATTTAATCAATTATGAGTATTTGTTGTGAATTGTTGGGCTAAATATTGCTCGAGAAATGTATGCAATAATAGAGATATATATAATAATGAATATATATGAATAATATATAATATAATAATTTAATATTAATTAATTAATTTAAGAGAGTAATATCAAATATATAATAATTAATATATAGATAATGGATATAATTAATAATAATAATAATATATAATATATTAATATATACTAATATATTATATTATATATTATATAGAGTAATATTTTATATATATTAATATAACTATATATATTATATAATAAATAATAATAGATTATTTTTATATATAATATATACAATAATATATTATATAATTATAATTATAATTATTATATTATATGTATTATAACTGAGTTATTTTGAGATTATTTAGATATGAGTATGTAAAATGGCAATAATAATGAAATGAGTATTATAATAATAATATTATTAATAATGAAGTGAGTATAAGAATAATTTTCTAGTAATAATAAGTATTATATATTATTATTATAATATGAATCATATGAATTAATGTCCAAGTCAATATAATAAATAAGAATAATGAATAATAATAATATTATATTAATAATGAATAATGATTAATAGTTTAATTTTAATAATATATATAATATTAAACTAATAAAATAATAGTGATATTATTATAATAATATAATAATTAATAATTTTATATATAATAATAATAATATATTATTAATATATATTTTATTTGTTAATTATAATAAACTTACATAATAATAATATAAGAGTACAAATTAATATATATTATGTAAGAATATTACTAATAATAATATCTAATGTTGAATAAAAAAAATAGTAATATAAGGAGATAATTCTAAATAAATTGATGATATTAGTTAGTATATTAATACACAATTAATAATAACAACTCAGTTATATCTAGTAGTGTAGGCGTATTATTTATATTTGGTATTTATTGTATATTACGTATATGATATAATAAGTTTCGTTAGTATGATTATTTAGGTATGGCCTATAGTGATCATTTAGGTTTATTGGTTTATTTATATTTATATTTTTTATATCTATATAGTTAGTATATTTATCTATTATTAATATATATTTAGTCGAGTGAGTGTTTGATTAAGTAGTTGGTCGTCTTACGGTGATTCTCTATATTTTATGTCTATATGCGGCTTTTTTATATTATTTATTATATTTAATGTATGATATTATGTTAGGCTTCTTTGATTTATTCGTTTTTTTATTTTTCTATGTATATTGGCTTAGACTTATTTTTATATATAATAGTTCGTCGTCGTTTCGGTGTTGTACGTTGTGTAGTATTTATCTTGTTATTAGCTAGTATTCGTTTTTTTTATTATGTTTATGATTTGTTTTGTATTTTTATTTTTATGAGTATTTATTTTTTTTATTTGTTTTCTTAGTAGTTAACGTGAGCTAAATATATACCAACTTAAGTATATTTTTGTGTATATGTATGTATGTATAGAGTAGTAATGGATGAGAAGTTTGTAAAATAGGTTTTTTATTACTTTTTCAATTGTTAGAGTATATTCGTATGAAACCGCGATTAAACTATGTATTAATAATTGGTAATCGTTTTTTTCGGTGCCGGCCTAAATCGACATGCTTATATAGTGGCTTTCTTAATGATGTTCGTATACCGGTCGGTATATGTATTCTGTTTCGGTTTATATTATATCTATGTATTTATTTTATATTATATTTAGTTATTTTATTTTGATTTACTAGTGAGTTATTTTGTATATAAGTTCTATTATTATTATTATTCGTAGTGTAGTTGGATTTTATTATTTGTACTTGGCTGTGTTTTTTTTTTCTTTATTTATAATATTTTATTTTTTTGTTGGATTTTTATTTCTTGCTTTTCTAAATCCTTAGGTATTATAATATTTATACTATATATACTATTCTACGTTTTGTCCATTTGTGAATGTTTCGCAGATCGTTCAGATAACACATAAATGTTTGATTAGTATTTTATTATTTTGTTATTTATGTTATTTATTATTTGTATATTATGTCTTGTGTTGTTTTATGTTAGTTAGAGGTTCGTGATGTTTTTCAATCTTGTCGTTGTTTTAATTAAAGTTTTTTATTAATATCCATTATTCAATTCGTAGAGTGAGCACTTTTATTTTTTAGATCTAGTGTATAGTTGTGCATCGTTGGGTAGTTTTTTTTGTAGAAAGAAGATTTATGATGATATTCTGTTTATTTTCTTTGTCGTTTTTGTCTTTTTTGGTTGCGGTAATTTTTTATGTTATGTGTGAGGAGCGTTTGAAAGGGGTTAGCTCGGTAAGGTTTGAGGTTGTTATATTGTTTATGGTTGAGTTATTTTATGCAAAATCTGATGTGTTTACCGATTAGAGGTTTGTAGCACATTTAGTTATACTTTTTTAACTTTTTATGATTCTCAATGGAATTCTTGAGAGTGTTTATATTTTTTATATAAATTGTTTATCCTTAATTGTTTTTGCTTTTTTTGTTACTATGTTTGTTCGTGGTCTGTGCGTTGTGTGTGTGTAATGTGTGTTTTAATGTCAATAGTCATAAAATTAAATTATTTGCGTTGTTTTTTCTATATTGACTTCAATAATATTGACGTTTTTTGAGTCGTTCTTATATCTCATTGTCTTCCGTTGAATACCGTGCCTCTCTCTTATTCAGACGTCTGAGTTCTAATTCGTCCTTGTCGTCTTGTCTGGTAGCTCAGAGTGGCTATATGAGGTTTTTTTTCATATTCTCGGTATATCGCCGTTTCTTAACGTTATCCTAAATTTCTACGAGTGCGTTTTATTTTCGAGTAACGTCTCTGTCTAGAAGCGGTGGAGTATGTGTGCGTCTTGTAACATTAACACTCCTGTAACACGTCCTCGTAGAATCTCCGTTAGGATGCACCGTTTTAATTCTGTATGTTTTCTGGCTTTTTAAAATCTTTCTTTTCTCCTTTCTATCTTTTTGTGACTAGAGATGTTCTTGTGCTTTCTGCTCTAACTTGTTCTTCTTTTGTGGGCTGAGGACAGATTTTCGTTACGCCTGTTGTGGAATTTATTTTCTGTGAGTCTATCATCGTCAAAGAACCTGTGTTTTAGTGTGTTGTCTTTTCTTCGTCAGTCTCCGAAATCACGTGCTTTAGGCGCTCTATCTAGAGGTGATTTTCAATGTACACGTGGCATCCAACCAGCTGTGGAGAGTGGTTGGGATCTCTCATACTTGACTTTTTAGTTGTTGTGGTGGATGGTTTCCGTGATGCTCGTTCAGCATTCTTCGAACCGTATCTGGCAGCAATCTATATTTAAATGTGAGACCAACACACTATTTGGCGGTATCTGTGTTCCTAGATCGCATAATTTCTTGAACACACTGAGCTTTTATTTTATTCACTTACTATGTCCCTTGCTCTTTTTCGAAGAGATACACCTTACCCTTTTCGCTTGCTTATTTGGTATAACTGACCTACTTTCTAAACTCTATAGCGTAGGAATTTTATATACGTCTCCTCCTCAACATGTCTCATTTCTGGCGCCGCGTGGCTGCGTTCTGTGTCTGGCCCACGGTGATTGATCGGGCCCGATTGGGGCTTTGCGCTGCTGCTACGCTAACTATAATAATTGGAGTTTTTACGAATGACTGCTTTCCTCTGGTGACGCTTGCGGCTTCTTGCCGACTAAGGTCGGGAGCTTGTTATTTTCTGTTTTGAGAGTGGGGATGTTGAGCAGGGCTGTTCGAGTGCGCTTCTTTCCGACCTATAATTCTTCTCTTCCTCACTAATCCATTTTTTTATTTCGGTCGATTCTTCTTTTATTCGCTTGCTCCTCTGGCCATTCAGGCGTAAGTAGACATATGCTTGTATATCGTGGATGGGATAGTACAATTCGAGATCGTTCTTTCGCTAAGTCACTCCTCTGGCTAATTTTTTCTCATTCTTATGTATATATTCGTGTGGCATTGATAACCTGCGACCGAATCTTAAAGCGTTACTTTTCATTCAACGAAAGTGACGCTAATCGGTCTCTCTTGTGTGTGTTCGTTTCTACATGATTAGATCTTTCTTGGCTTTCTGTGTCCAAAAACATCTCCACAATCTTCTTGTTTAATATCTTTACCTTTCCTCCTTTATTTCGATTCTTGAATTTGTGTTTGTTGCTTATATTCTCCAATCTGTGACAGAGGCTATCAGTCTCTTCGCCTCCTTAGTTTCACTCTTTCTATATCCATCCTGTGATCGATTCTGGCATTGTCTCTCTTCCCTTCCTCTTTCTTCTCAGGTGAGGTTGGCTTATTGTCTCGAGGATTAATCATTGTGATCGGTTATTGTGGATTCTTCTGAGATGTATGAAGCTTTAGGAGGCGTGGTGCCCCGGAGTGCATTTCGCTCCTCGAGTTTTGATGAGGGAGTGTGTTTTGGTTCCGTGTCTGTGCCGGGCGATGCCTGGCTTTTTTTTCGGCTAAAGAGTTTTCTATATTCTCTATCGCCTCAATAATGCTGAGGCCTTTTCCTCGTGTTTGGAAGCGTCTGCTAGTATGTTGCCGAGAATCTCTATTGTCTATTAATCGGTAAAGCCGCTCCGTGATTCTTCTAAACTATCGCCCCTATAAGTTCGCTTCTAAGACTGTATTTGAATTATGTTTTTATTATGTAGGTGTGGGTTTGAAAGCCCTCTCAACTCTTCATTCTAGAGCCTTATTTGGCTGGAATTCTTACATTTCCCCTTCGTTGTCTTCGACTTCGCCGAGTGAGCTTTTCGCGCTTGCTCTTATGTGACTGATTGGATTATACTGTTGTGCCGTATGCTAGCGAGAGTTTAGTGGCTTTCTCACCCTCTTTCTTAGGGAATTTTATCTGGAGACTTGCGTGGTGGCGCTTGACTATGAGGTCCCAAGCATTTTGAGTCCGGGTCATGAGCTACGCGTCATTCTTGCCTTCTCGCAATGCTCGCCTTCCTTTGGATTTTCCTCTTCTCTTTGCTTTACTGAGAGTTGTCATTTTTTCGTTTCCGATAATCGCTCACTTATCGGCTGTTGTTGATGGGGCGCACGTGTCTTTCTTCGGCTTTCTTCATAAGTGCTGGTTCTTTTTTCGAGGTGTTGTCGTGCGTGTATCTCTCTATCGTTTTTCCTGCTTTTTCATTGAGTATCGATCTTCTCCGTCTGCACAGAGCGATATCTAATATATCATCCTTCCATGAGGTCGGGATGTGACTGTTGCGAGGCTCTTCGGCTCATGGATTCTTCAATCTTGCGAGTCTTCAATTCTACGTTCCTTATTTACTTCTAAGATTGTCTCGTGTCGTCTTAGAGTTCTTGTCTCGATGTTCCATTTCTCGCGTGATTTGGGAGTATTAGAGATTCTGCTCTGGGTGTGGGGTGCGTCGCGCATCCTTTGTTGATATTTTTAATTTTCTTTTAAAAACTTCTTCGAATCTTCTACAGGAAGGGTCTCCAAGTACTTCAATATTTGGAAGTCACCGTCGGAAAGAAAGATCGTGGTTCTCTCGTTCGTCCTTTTCATTTTTATTAACATCCTTGCCTTGGTAATCTGATAGAGTCTAATATAAAAATAAGTTCTGGATATATCCTGCGACTATCACAAATGGTTGCTAGTGTTGCGGGGTGTCCGTCAGAGTTAATACTGGGACGTGTCCTGTTTGTTTTTTTTATGACTGCGAGGATATTTTTTATTTGTGTCTCTCTTACACTAGTTTACTTTCCAGTAAATCGAACATATTGCTGTTCTTTGTATTTGTGAGGTACTTTTTTTTTGCTCTCATAATCTGCGTAATTGCTAATGGATGACTACTTTATTTAAATTACCTTTATTGGCGAGTTAAGGCTAAAAGACTTTATACAACTTGTCCCCTGCTACTTTTCTTTCCAGTGTCACGCTTTTTGACACCTTGGGTCTAGGTCTTTGCGTGGCGGCGATTGTTGTGGTTCTTTGATCTTCTTTTCTTATATGGTACCTGTGGGATTCTTGGTTTTTTCGTTGTTGGGGTTTTGGTCGTGTTTTTTTTGTGGTGTATGCGCAGTTTGCTTCGTAGGGTATGCCTTTCCCCTCTGCTTTCTCCGCGCTCTTTAATACGTTCCTTCTTTTGTATGTTTGGGGGCTGTTGCTTTTTTGTTGGCGAGCGACAAGGGTGCTTGGGTTCGGCACCGAGTGGAATGTTTTTGTGTTTTGAATGTGAGGTGCTATACGTCCAGACTAGTTTTCCGCGCGGGCGCTTGCCCTCTTGGCGTTTCCTTTTGCCGAGCGCGTGTTTTTGTCTGTTCGTGGAATTTCTCTTCCATCTTCTGTGTTTGCCTACTCGAATTTAACTCCTCACTTAAGCCCGCGCTCTCGGTTTTGCTCATCGTGTTACTGGGCGTAATATTTGGCTGTGTTAAGTTTTGAAGTGTTGATTGTTATTTTTAGACTACCTCCCTCCTTGAATAGGACTTTTTGTGTCCCGTCCGAGAAGAAATAAAATTGAGAACTTATGTAAAATATTTATATTTTAGTCGTGGGCTACTTGTGTAGATTGGTTCTCTCAATGTTCGCCGTGTCATTTATTATATTATATTATAATATATGTTTATTTATTTTACTTTTCTTTGAGTTATTTGGATGGTTATTTACGTTTTATTTTGAGTTTATTTTATATATTATAAGTTTATTAGTGTTATTATTTATTTTATTTAGTCTAGTCGTTAGTTTTTATACTACTGTATGTATGTTCGTGTCGTTTCTTGTTGCTTTTTTTATTTGGGGTTGGGGGTTGTTTTTTTGTTTCTCTTTTTTTTTATTCGGTTTTCCTTGTTTTTGCTACATGTTTGGTTTTATGTTTGTGTTTTGTTGGTTGGTTTTTTTGTGTTTGTTGTTGTGTTTTTTTTGGTGGGTTGTGTGTTTGTCTTTGGTTTTCTGTTTCTCCTCCTTTTAGTGATATTTTTTTTTATCGTTGTTTTCTATGTTATTGTTTGGTGTTGAAAGTCTTTTTTTTTTGGGGTGTTTTTGTGTGTTTTTTTTTTTTTTTTTTGGTGTTTTTCTCTTTTGTTTGTTGTGGGTTTGGTTGTTGGGTGTTTTTGTGCGTTCGTTGTTTTTTTTGGTTGTTGTTTTCTTGTTTGTTTTTTTTTTCGCTTGTAGACCTCTTTTGTCACCTTTTTATTTTGTTGCTTTTTGCCGTTTTTTTATGTGTGCGGTTTTTTGGTGTTTTTGTTTTGGGCGTGGCTGGCGTGCGTTGGGGTGGGGTTGGTGGCGGGTCGGTTGTCGTTTTTTTTTTATTTTTTCGTTCTTTTGGGTTTTTTGTGGGGTTTTGCTCTTGGGGGTTTTTTTTGTGTGGTTGTTTTCTTGACCGTTTTAGATTGGCTTTGTGTTTGGTTGGTTTCTTTCTTTTTTGTTGTTTGTGTTGTGTTTGATTCTGTTTTTGGGGGTTTTTTGTGTTGTTGGTTTTGTTAGTTTTTTTTGGGTTTTGTTTTTCGTTGATTTGGTGGTTTTTGTGATTTTTGTGTTGTTTTGTTTTGGTTTTTTTTTTGGGGGTTTTGGGTGGTGGTGTGTGTGTGTTTCGTGTGTGTGTGTGTTGTGTTGTAGTGTGACTTCATTTGTCGTTAAAACACCTGCATCTCTTTTTGTCTTCTGGGTGTTTGTGCTGATTTTCTTCCATCTTTGAGATATTTTTCGTTTTTGCTGTTTTGGTGGGGTGGTTTTGGGTTTTTTAAGCGTGGTGTCTTTTTTTGTTTTGTGTTTGGTTTGTTTAGTCTTTTTTTTGGTTTGTTTTCGTTCGGGTTGTAGTAGTTCGGCGTGGTTTTTCGTTTTTTTGTTGTCTGGTTGGTTTTTTTTGGGGTTTTTGCGTTTTGTGTTCAGCGCAGTTGGTTTTGTGGTTGTGTTTTTGGTTGTTTTTTTGTTTTCGTGAGGGTGTGGTTTGTGGTTTTTTGGGGGTGTGGCCGTGTGTGCTGTGCTTCCTGACTGTACTCTGTGTGTGTGTGTGTGTGGTGGTGTGTGGGTTGGCGGGGGGGGGGGTTGGTTTTTTTTTTATGGTTTGTTGGTGGGTGTGTGTTTTTTTTGTTGTGTAGTTTTTTTTTTTTGTTTTTGTTTTTTTTTTTTTTGGTGGTTTGTTTTTGTTTTTTGTTTATTGTTGTGCTTTTGATGTGGTTCATACGGTTTTTTTTGTTTTTTTTTTTTTTTTGGGATGTGTTGGTCTGTTTTTTGTGGTTTTTTTTTTTTTGGTTGGGGGGTTTGTTGGATTGCTGGTTTTGTGAGTTTTCTGTTGGCGTTGTGTGTGTGGGTTTTTTTGTGTTTTTTGGGGTGGGTTTTGTTTTTTTTCTGTAGTTGGTTTTTTTTTGTTTGGCGTGTTTTTTGTTTGGCGTGTGTGTGTGGGTGTGGTGGGTGTGGTGTGGTGTCGGTCGGCGCGGGTTTTCGTGTTTTGGCGTTTGGTGTGGTGGGGTCGGGTTTTCGGTGGTGGTGTGTGGTCGGTTTTTTTTTGTATCGTTTTTGTGTGCTCCGGTTGGTGCTTGTTTTGTGTCGATGGGCGGTTTTTTTGGCTGGGAGTGTTTTTGGTTTTTTTTTTCGGGTGTGGTTTTGGTATTGTGTGTTGGCTTTTCTTTTGTGGTTTGGGCCGTTGGTTTTAGGTCTGGTGGACTTTGGGGTCTTTCGTTTTTGGGTGCGGTTTTTGGGTGGGTGATGTTTATCTGTTCTCGTGTTGTTGTTTTTTTTGTGTGGCTCGTTTGTTCGTGGTTGTGGGGTCGGGCTCGTTTGGGTGGGGGGGTGTGGGTGTTGTTTTTTTGGGGTTGGGGGGTTTGGTTTTGGTGGTTTTTTTTTTTTTTTTTTGTTTTTTTTGGCTTGTGCTTCTGTGTTCAAAGTTTTTTTGTTTCCTTGTTGTTGTTTTGCGCGTTCGTTTTCTGGGGGGTTGTTTCTTTAGCGGCGTTAGCGTTCGTTACGTTATATGTGACGGTAAGTATGAGGAGTTATATTAGGGATTCGGGTATTGGATGAGGGGAGGTGAGCGTTTAGGTTTAGTTGTAGTTTTTATTTTATTATACTTGAGGTATAGTATTTTTCTTTACGTCGTGGAAGATCTTATTCTAGTTATGTTTATGTCTATATTAGTTACTAACGTAATATCGTATACTTAATTAATATATTACGTAGCGGTGAGTCTAGTGAGGTGGGTGATATATAGTTGAGTAGTTTGTGAGTTGCTATGATGAGTGACTATTGTAATTTATTATGTATATATAACTATATTATTAGATTTAGGGGCTAGTGTATTTTTATTTGATCTTTGTATATTTAGTAATGATTAACCAAGTGAATGTACAGACCATACGTTTTATTGAGCTAGTATTAAATACATTTTATGTTATGCTCATACAGGTGTTGTAGTTTTTGTGATATGGTTTGTGTTTTATGGGTGTAGTATATTTTTTATTTGGTTGCTTTTAGTAGTGCGAGAGTGATACTTATATAGTTATTGATGTATGATTATTTATCGTGGGGTTTGAGGTGGGTAAGTGAGAGGGGCGTGGTATAGAGTTTCGTATAGTATAATATATAGAGTTGATTGATAGTATATATATTTTTATATTAGTCAGTGAGTATATACTGAGGTAGTAGTAGTTTGTATAGTATATGTTTTGGGTTAGTTATAGTTTATTAGGTCAGTATATGATTGTTATCGTTTCGTGGTATCAGGTGATTAATGGTTACATATTGATTATATGGTATGAGTTTGCTATAGGATTCTGTAGTATTAGTGAGGTGAGGCGGCGTTTTTATTCATTTATTATTAGTATTATTTATTTATATATCTATGTTATATTTTAATGTGTTATATATTTATTTTACGAGAGATTTGTTTGCTTTGATTTTGTATTTATTATTTTGTTATTTATTTTATAGTTATTTTATTATTAGGTTTAGTGTAGTTGTATATATAGATTATTCTGTATTTAGTATAACTTTGAGTTATAGTTGTTGATATTTTGCTATTATCTTTTATTTACATTATGTATTTATTTTATTATTTGTTATTATATTATTATTGGTATAATTATTTGTATGAGGGGTGAGTTGTTTTATGTTTGAGTATTTAGTATAGTACTATACTTATATATATATACGTAAGTAATTCTATTTAGTATTGGCTACTGATAGCTTAGCCGTTATTCAGTTTAGTATGAGCGGGAGGCAGGGATGAGTAATATACGTAGCTAGTAGTATAGACGGGTAGTAGGGAGGAGAAGGCATAACTAGGCTTTGAGTGAGTTATGTAAGTATATTTTGGTTATAAGACTAAGGCGTATGCGTATGTTATTTTTCACTATGATGAGAAGTATTTTTGTTTAGTATTATGATACTATTATTTATTATTTTTGAGAGTTTTAGGTGATTACTAATTCAGTGGCTATTATATTACTTTATCATTGTTTTATATTATTGTAGCGTATTGAGTAGATTTATCTTCTAGAATATTAGATTATGAATTAATTTGGGTATATTTATATGATGATAGTACGTGAAGGATTATTTGGGTAAGTATTATTTATTTATTAATGAGTATTTATTAGGTAGTATATATATATAGTAGTATATTATATATATTATTAGTAGAAGTTATTATTATTTAGTTATATGGTTATGTTATATTTTATATGTTGAGTATATATAGTTAGTTATAGGGCGTTATGATTATTAGCTAATAGTATGAGTTATAGTATTCTGTATATATACGGTGGTTTGGTTTTTGGGTTTTAACATTAGTATTATGTATCGTGTGATGTTTGAGTATATTTTTGAGCTTTCTTTTATAAGTAGAGTTATATTATTGTGAGTAGGAATTAGTAGTATTATAATGGTAATTGGGGACTGTGTTTTAGTATGAGCTTTTGCATTATAGCTACTCGCTGTTAGTTGATTAGATTGTATTAGCATGGGCGGTTTAGTTGGGGGGGGGGTTGTCGGGCCGGGGATATGTACGAGTAATGATGTATGCTTAGCTGTTTGTGATATTTTTAGGGGTATATTTTACTTATATTATTAGACTATGTTTATAGTATTATAAATTATTGACTATATGTTTATATCATCTTAAGTAGTTTTATATATAGTTTTTTTATTTTTTATTAGTTATGAGTGTGTACTTCCCTACTTGGTTCATTATATATAATTATTTTGTTTGATTATATATATATATAGTAGGGTATTTATTTATCTTATTTTTTTTTTATTATTAGTTTGTTTATAGTATGAGTGTCGTTGTTTTCTTAGTATCTTTGAGTATTATATTTTTTTTTTTCTTTTGATATTATGGTTATTATGTGTGCTATTTTTTTTTTATATCTTTATTTTGGTGTTTTATTTATTAGTTGAAGTATTAGTATTACTGCTTTTTATTTTTTTATATTACGTTATGAGTGTTATATTTTTATACTTAAATTATTATTAGTAGTGAGTTGTTATTAGGGTATCGAGCTATTGAGGGTGATAGTAGTTGAGCGAGGGGTGAGTATGAGTAAACTGATATTTTCTTGTTTAGGTTGAGTATATAATTGAGTTATAGATACTTAGTATTAGTTTCTTTTGAGTTTATTGAGTCTTATAGTTCTATTTTTTTTTTATTAAGGTGGTTTTAGTTATTTTATACGTATTGTGTATACATTTTTGTATTATAATAGTAATCATATAGCTAATGTATGAGTGAGGTTTTTATGTGGTAGTTGGGGTGAGGGTAGGGTTATTTGAGTAGGTGTGTGTATATAGGTATTAGTATATTTATTTTTTAATTATTTTTTAATTTGATTCTATATGATTTATTTTTATTTTTTTTATAATTTTTATATATTTTATCTTTATAATATTGATGGTGTTAACGAAAAACCTATGTGGTCTTGGATGATATGTTAGTCGTATTTTATTTTATAGTAATTTGACTTAAATTAAATTTTCCGATTTATTTTGATATTTTTGATCTGTTTTTATTATATTTATATGTATTTATCATATTTGATTCTATATACTTACGTCTAGGTTATAGAGTTATTTTAACTATGACTTTGGGGTTTTGAAATGGTAGTTATGAGCAGGACTGTTTGTGGCTATATTTTTAGTTTGAATTATATTTTGAAGGATTAGTAGGTGACCTATTACTGTGATATTTTCGTTAGTAGCGTGTAGACTTAGTACGGTATCGTATCTAACGGTTTAGTTTTGGGATTTAGAGTGGATATATTAATTGGCGTGGTGAGTCGTAGTTTTGATTAAGTAGGGTTGTGTTATGTTCGGCGAGTGGGGTTATTTTGTGCTATGAGGTTGATCAGCGCTATAGTACTAGTATGTTTTGTCGTGGATATTGGAGGAACTGTGAGTATACTAATATACTTATTAGGATGTACTATAGTTATATTTATGTATTTGTATACTTCAGTACTAGTATGTATAGTTAGTATAGCGTAGCATAGTTTTATTATAGGGCTATCGTTTTTATAGTAATATCATTATAGCGTTATTATACTTATATGTTATATGAGGTATTGTGTTTCGGTAGTATATTGTAGATCATATGGAGTATGTATTTCGTATCTAGTTGTTGGGTTAGAGGTAGTACGGTAGAGGTTATTTTGTCGTGCGATGGGGGTATAGATTTACTTATTTTTTGTACGTATTTATGTCATGTATTTTTATATATATGTTTTACTGAGTAAATTAAGGTATAATTATAGTGACGCGCTTGACATTGGTAATGAGTGTTATACATATATTAGTTTTACTAGTTGTATCAACGTGAATATTTACGTGGTTACGTTGTTTTGACTGTGGGCTTGGTATATTTAGATATAGTTAGATTTTATTTTTCTATAGTGATGTCGTGGGTTTTTTATTTTATTTATTTGTTATTTATTAGTATTTAGTTGTTAATGTTATTTATTTAGTGAGTATTTTTATTTTTTTTATTTTTTCTTTTTTATTTATATTGTTTAGTTACTTATTATTATGTATTTTTTTTTTTTTTTCAGTTTTTATTATTTTTTGGGATTATGTTTAAATTGTCATCAGGATAGACGTAGGTGAGAGGTGGTAGGTAGTTTTATTTTGTATATTTGTATATATTATTCTAAGTTTTATTAGATTATTTTGGGTATTTTGATTATAGTATACTTATTGAGGCTTATAGCTGAGTAGTTCTATTATTAGTACTTAGAGTTATTAGTTTTATCTATTTTGAGGTGTAGAGTTCTTGTGGTGAGCTATTTTATTAGTTAGGTGTTTTATATATTGTACGGTATCTATTTGGTGGTTTATATTTGGTGAGTATGATCTGAGTTATAGTAGCTTATAATTATATTATCTAGCTGTAATATATGGTTTATGGTGATTATTTTGTGTTATCATTATATTTTGGATTTTTTAGTTTTTTATTTATTTTACGTATTTATCCACAATAGTATATGTATATTATATATTATGTTATATATTTTTTTATATACCATTATATTCATTTATATTATTATTGTATGTTTGAATAGTGTAGTATTTTATATATATTTATATATTTATTGTTATTTGTTTTTGTATTTTGGGATAGTATTTTATTTGTATTTATATTAGAGAGGGTAGTGAGTAGGTATTCGTTAGGTGTAGTTAGTAATGTACTATAGTAGGTGGGTTTGCATTACGGTCGGAAAGCTGGTTCAGTGAGTTATTGTTAATATTATTTATATTATTTTTATATTCTATTTATAATTATATAAGTATTATTATTATAGGTAGTTTTATATTTTAAAAATTAGTAGAGTGTATGTGTGTTTTTTGTTATGAATCTATAATTTGAGTCCTGTAAATATTGTACCAGGTAGAGTAGGGGCGTTTCAGGTGTTAGTATAGTGGTATCGAGCGTATTGATGTTTTTTTTTCTACTTTATTCTATTTTTTATGGAGTTATTTTTTATTTTTTATGTATTTTAATTTATTTTGATAGTTACGAGGTGTATATTTAATGTAACGTGGCGGTGGTGTGGGCTTGGTGAGAAGTAGTATATGAGACATGTTGTAGGATGTTCAAATATTACTATCTCGAGCAGTATTATTCGAATTTCTGTTGGCGTAGGCCCCGCCGTTGACGAGAATTTTATCAACCATACTACGCTTACTTCTAGAGAGTTGCTCTGAGTTCTAATAAATTGGCTTTAGTTATCTGGAACTTTAATTTGAAGCGTTTGCAGCCTCCGTGTCAAAGTTGACTTGTGAGTCCTGTGCCCTGTGGGCAAGGTATGTCTATAGGATTTGCGATTTGTTATATCTCTTATCAACGTCAACGAAGCGTTGTATTGTCCCCTGATAGTGTTCCGTCAAGGTGAACAACGGTTGAGACGTATGGATGTTGCTTCTTTATAAAACCGTTTCGAAGTGCCATAAAACTCTTTTATCGTAATTGATATTTACCCTTTATTTTGACAACTTGCCATACGCAGACGCCGCCAAACCACACAAATTGGCAACGTCAGGTGTTCGTGTTGAGACCTAAATATAATATGCTATGTGACATATGTTTTGAACTAAAGATAGGAGTGAAAAGTATAATGTGCTACATTTGAGAGACGATCTGCAGAGCTTTGAGAGACTTCCTCGGAGTGAGAGTGAGAGAGTAACTTGTAGATAAAAAAAAAATAAATCAGCGTACCTGCGTTTTTATACAAATACTTAAATGTCTTATTGCATTCCAATGTAACATGTATAATTGAGTGGATTGTCCGACAGGATATTCCGAACGTAGCGAGGCGCGACTTCGCGTAATGGCATATATAAACTTCAGTGATTTCGGAAATATTTATTTAACTTGATTTTTAGTGCTTTATGTAATATTAGCCTCTTTCATATTTTATTAGATCAGAGGGCGACTCATACATAATGTACAGTTTAGTGCCTAATAGTGTAGCTATTTTATACTGATGCATTCAGTGTAATATATGTACAGGAACAACCTTTAGAGATCTCAAGTGAGCGGAGAGATATATGTTCTGAGTACTATTAGAATTAATGTGTAATCACAAATTTTCTTCTCTTCAGCTGATACGGCTAGTAGGTATGAGGAAGTGGAATTAAATATTATTTGTTGTGATAATATGCAAAGATAAAGTGAGGGTAAATAATAATGATATTAGTTTAAGAGAATAAATATGATAGATGAGGTTTTAGTTGATTTTTGATAGTTTTAATGGCTTTAAGAGCTTTTACTTGGAGAAATGTAATATCAAGAGTTTGGTAAATTTACTATGAAAAAATCGTATGCGTTTTCAGCTTTGTGGTAGCCGTTATAGTGTGTAATGGGAAGAGCTTGATCTTTTACTATATACTGTTTTCCTGCGCGAGAGGTGCGGAGCGTGGGTTGCCTAACCATGTGATTAAAGATAGAATCTTTTTTGTTTAGCGAGAGCAATATAAATTGGTGAATACAGACGTTAACGGTTTATTATTTTAATTGAACTAATTGTATAATTTTTGTGAACTTACAAAATGTTTTAAGTTTTATCTCTTCGATCTCCTGTAGGAAGCATATTATTAACTGTCGAATATTCTCGTGTTTAGAAAATAATATTTTACATATATATTATCATTAGTCTTTATTCTCTGTCATGTGAGAGAGCGATTATCTACTTGCGTATTATTTCTAGATATGCAAACTCTTTTACTTATATTTGCTATTTTATATTCTTTCTATTACTTATACTAACATTTTGTTCGCCTATGTATAATTATTGTTTTCGGAGTTAGTGTCATATATTAAGAGTACAAATCTATCTTTGCGAGATTGTTCGTCTTTGAGAGACATCAGAACTTAAGTTTACCTTTAATCTGTGAGCAATAACATAATATGCGGCACATATTTTATCAGCTTCGGTAAATAATATCACCAATATTTAAATTATATAGAGCAAATAGTGTACAATTTACTTTTTTGTGTGAGACAAACGAGCAAGAGCAATATGCATTTGTTTTGCGTACTTTTTCTGATATATATAGCTACATATTCGTAACATATAATTAAATAATCGATCGATCGATCATATGAGGCCATTTCAGTTTGTACCGTGTTTTTGTAGACTATATACCAACTTAGTTACTTAACAATTATAGAGAGGGAGGTCGGGAGAAGTACTAAATTTACGTGGTTAGCGTTGTGACTATTGGGTGAGGAGTGAGAGGGTTTAGTTGAGTTGATTATACGAGTAGCGGGTTTTCGTATGCGAACGTAGTCTAAATATGCTCGCTTTATACATATAGTGTCTAATTGTATATATTATGAATGTATTATTATTTATTTTATATGTTAAATTAATTAAACATATTATTATACATATCCGTTACATTGATAAAAGGCGTCTTATTTCTTTCCATCTTGTCATTATGTCTGGTGACTAATATTTGGCTGGGGATGTACTTATATCTCTTCAAGAAATGACTAAGTCTCCTCCTCATTCCAATCAGGAATAAAGAATATCAACGAAAAATCGAAGGATTCTTCTGCTTACCTTACACCTTTTTATACTAATTACACAGATTAATTTATTTTCAAAAACAATTAATAGACTCTGAGCTGTATTACACGTCTATATATATCAGTTATAGATTGTTTTTCGCTAGTCTTTTCTTTTGTAGGTGTTTTTTGTTTTGGTTAATTCGAGTGTTTGCGGGATTAGTGTGAATTGCGATCTCTAGTCAGTCTCCTGTCTCTCATTACGTCTTTAAATAAAAAGTCATAATGAGCTCAATGAATTTATATTATATTTGATGAGTTATGAACCAAAGCATGTGTTAACAACGGACCGAATGACATTCAGATTTCTGATTAACAGCTAGAGCTGCGAGAGAGAGATGAGTTCTCCGATTGGTGAGTTGGTGTTGTTTTTCGTTGCGCTGTAGCGAGATTGGGTAGTGATTATAGTAGTTTTTAGACGCGATTGTTGTGAACCGGGGCCCTTGCAGTATAATTTCGATCTGAGGTGTAGTGGTGATAGACATTTTGTAAAGGAATGTAAATAGACAGGTGCAGATCACGCATATCGTGACCTTTATTCTAAAAATTCTCTAACGAATTATAATGAGAAGAGCAATTCTTAATTTATTTCTATTGATCCTTGCTGACCTTGTTGAAAGGGGAAGAAATCATTATTAAAATATTAGTTTTTACTTATATAATACAAAACCATTTTATATCTTTATGCTATTTATTTGTTTTTTTTCTTAGTATAGCAGATCAATTTCTATATTTATTGAGTGAGTATTGTTTTTAGAGAGTGTTATTGATATTAGTTTTGAGTTAATATCATTTTGAGCTGAGCTATGAGTAGGGTTATAGCGGAGGTAGGGTTATATTTTTGTTGAGTGCTGATATATATATAGTCGGGGGTGGTATGTGTTTTTTTGTTTAAGTATAGTATTTATTAATTAGTTCTATATTTTGTGGACTTTGGTATTAGTGAGGTTTTTTTTGTGGTGTTATTATCTGTTATTATTGTGGTTGTGAGTGAGTATGTTTAGTATGTTATGAGTTTGAGTTTTGAGGGGCTGGATGTATGATTTTTCTTTATGAGGTAGATAGTAGTTTTTTATTTTTATATTTTGATGTTATTAATATTATTTTATCTTTTTGTTGTTTTTATTTTTAATGATATATTAATTTATATATTAAATTCTTTTGTTTCGAATTTTTTGTTTGAATTAATGATTATAAATGTTTATTAATACTATATTTTATATAAGATTTTTTATATTATCTATTACTATTGTGATGAGTATCTAATTATAGTACTTACTCTCTCAAGTTGGTCGCATTTCCAGCAAAGAGTGATATTTATTTATTTTATATTTTTATATGTAATATGATTATTCGAGTTTTACTGTGTTTAACTTAATTTGGGGTGGGTGGAGAGTATTTATATTTATTGAGAGTGTGTTATATTAGTAGTTATGTATTATTGTATTGTATTATGTTAACGTATATAATTAGTATTTATTATTTTTCGTGGCTGAGTACTTTGTATGGTATATAGAGGCTTCGTTGTAGGAGGACTTTATTGTTATCTGATACAGTTTTATTTTTGGATATTTAGATTGGAACAAAGTAAAGTGGAGAATTAATGAAAATATTTCTTTTTTGGGGGGGGGGGGTATATCGGGATGAGTGTAGGTTTATTGAGGTATACTATTGTTTTAGGCTATTATTACTGGGTAGTTTTCGTTTCATCATTATTATTATAGGTTATTATGTCATGGGATATATATATTTATTTATATTATTTATATAGGTAGTCTGATTAATTTAGGTGTCAGTTTAGTAGGGTGAGATTGGGGCGTCGGGGCGCGGGGGGTAGTATTTTATGTATATCAGTCTTATATTTATTATTATGTGAATTATATTACACTGGAATATTGTAGGTGTGAGTGTATGTTTATTGTAGTATATTATATTATTATTATGCTTAGAAATAGACTAATATTTATGTATGTATGCTTTATTTATCTTTTATATATATATTACGAGTATGTTCAGATTTATAATGTAGGGATATATTTTTACTTAGTTTTTTGACATTGCTCTTATAGTATTTTAGTTATTGCATGCCTTTGTTGAAGAGTTGAGTATAGCTTGACGAGTTGATTCGGTATATGTATAGAGTTTTTTCTATTTGGGGTGAGGTATTTGATTAGTTTGGTTTTTGAGTTATATGTATTATTATTTTTTTTTGAGAGAGTATGCGTTAGTTTTTATATTGCTAGTCGTGCGTTTTATATATATATTATATTGTTAATTGTTTTTTCAGTTTTTGATAATATGTTTTATTTTATGTATATAACGATTGAGTATATCGTTTAGTAATGCTATATAGGTTAGTTTAGATAGTTTTATGTTTTTTGGTTCGTAGTAGGGATGGGCGTTAAGTAGTTACTTTTAGTAGAGTATGAGTAATTTTGTTTGGTAGTTTATTATGGGTAGTCGAGTATTCGTATTATGTTAAGTATTATTATTTATTTACTCTAGTTTAGAGTTGAGTGTTTTTAGGCTTGTAACCCTATGCCCAGTTTAAGCTTTTTAGTCATTATGTATTATTTATTCGTTTTTTTATATATATATCTTTTATATTTACTTATATTTATTTATTTTTATATTTGATTTTTTTTATGTTTATTTTTTTTATCTTTTGGGTTGGTTGTATATGATAGAGTTTGAGGTATAATTATAGATATTGGTTATTATATTTATTTTAATATCTGAGCTTAAACTTTCCCAGTCATGACTTCATCTTCACTAGAGTGCTTAGCGTTTATGGTTATTTAGTTATTTATTTATATGATTCAAAGCGTAAATTATGCATTACAGATACACATAGAGATAGACAACACACACACTCAGACACCTACACAGACAAACATACAGACGTAAAACCCACACAGATGCACAGACGTACAAACAAACACCACAGATATACAGACGGATAGGAAAATAGAAATATGACGGACAAACAAAAAGACAAACAGACAGACTAGGCGGTGTAAAAAAGTTGGCAGATTTTTGATTGAAGAGTAGGTCAAGTGATTAAAGGTTAACAAATTTTTCGAAAGAGGTTTCTATAGGGGATAGAGGTTGACAGATTTTAAAAGGAATAATAGGTAGAGGGGATAGAGGTTGACAGATCTTATATGGAATAATAGGTGGAAGGGATAGAGGTTGCCAGATTTTGAAAGAAACAGTGGGTATGAGGAAGATAGACGATTGCCATGATTTTTGAAAGAAAAATGGGTTGAGGGGATAGAGGTTGCCAGATTTTGACAGAAAACTGGGTAGAGGTGTTAGAGGGTACCATATTATAAAAGAAAAGTTTGTTTAGGGGATAGACTTTTTAAAATTGTTGAAAAACAAGAGTTGGTTGAAGAATAGAGGTGTCATTATAGATGCACATTTCCTTTCGCCATCTTCTTTCTGCTGATCATCATTTTAGAGGAGATTTATGTTCCACTCACCAGCCAATTACCTTTTTTTTAGCTCTTAAGGAATATCCGGTGACCTTCGCTTCAATTTATATATATATATAATATATATATAAGTTGTATATAGTATTTATTATATATATATAATTATACTTAATATTATCATATTTAATTACTAATATATTATATAATATATTATATTATTAGTATATATATATAATGTATACTATATATATAACATGTATATATATATATTGTTATAAATATATATATATAGTTATATAGTTACAAATATAATCTCTATATATATATATTATATATATATATATAGTTTATATATATATATATTATATATATATATATATATATATATAATATGTAATATATATATATATGTATATATATATAATATATATATATATATATGTATACTTGGTATATATATATATATATATATATAATAGTATACATATATATTATATACTATATATTATATATATATATAATATATTATTATATATATATATATTATATATATTATATATATTAACAAATTATATATAACCGCCGTTAAAGCGTTAATCGTTAATTAACTCGTTAATTTTTCTTTAACTTTTAACGCTTTCGTTAATTTCGAAAGAAGTAACGGAACTATTTACGAGTTACATTTGTGAATTAACGCTAATAACGAGTTAAAATTTTTCCCCTAGCATCCGTTAACTCGTTACCCTTAAATTAATTTAGCAGAGTTTATAAAAAATTTCTGATCAGATTTTAATTGTATTATGATTCGATTTCCGGATAACAAACTTTTTCGCCATTTTCTTTAAACGCTCCTCTCACATGGCTCAAAATGTGTTTACTCTTACAGGTTATTTATGCCCGTTTAGCAAATGGGCTTGACATGTTTTTCTTTTTGGCTATATTCTCATTTCTTATTGGCTTCGCTGAAGAAAAGAGATAGTGACTGTTGCCGTTCAATTGAGTCGTGTTAATTTTTCGTTAGATTACTCTGAACTGGCTTTCTCTTTGCGACTAGTGACAAATATAAGAATAGGCCCACATAACGCGTTGTATTTAATAAAAAAACTACATATTTGTATTAAATTCTAAAGTTGGCATTTCCTATTATTTTTAGCAATCAATATTTACTCGGGTGTCGCGTAAAAGAAATGTCGCCAGTCTTCAATGCTTTATTTATAACAGCGTAAATATAGAAATATCAACAGCCAGGGCGATGTAAATACTGCAATAGACGGCAGCTTAAATTTGTATAGTAAATTTGTATATACTAATACACTATATTATATATATATATATATATATATACTATTATATATATAGTATATATATAGTATATATATAGTTATATATATAGCTCTCTATAATATAATGTAGATATAGATATATAATATATAAATATATATATATAGTATATATATATATATTATATATATATATATAATAAGAAAGAACGACATAAAACTAGAGAACATTTGTATAATAGCAAAGTGGAAAGGTTTGCTAAAAAAATTACTTTATTAAAACAATAGAATAATATGAAATACATAATGCAATGATGGAAAATTTCACCAATACTAGAGCAGTTGCAGAGTTGATATTCATTAAAAAAGTAATTTTCTTGGGTTCAACGCAAATTTAGAAACTATTGTTTTGAATAAAATAATGCATAATTGTCAAACACAAATTTTCTGTCTACACTCATCATAGCAGCCAGTCAGTTTAACCTGTCGTTTCATGTACTTCGCAGCAAGTCTTGATCCTTAGCAGAGTACTGGAAGAGTGTTCTACTGTACTGGTGTTGCATGGCTGGGCGAGTAGTATCATCAAAGCCTTTTTTCTTCGACGGAAAGAAAGGTTCAGTCTCCTTTTAGACTATGGGAGACAACAAGATCTTTTAGTTCTTCACTAGCTCAGTTTCTTGTCCTTACCAAATTTTGTACCAAAGTTCTAGCTCTTCTTCTAGGCCTTCTAAGTGGTAAAAACTATAAAATGAACCTGTTTTCCTCTAACTCATCGATTGTTATGAGTAGCATGTTTAAAGGGTGTAGATATGTCAATGCATCATAAGCAAGTGTATTTTCAGTAGAAAACCGTAATTCCAAAAAAGATGTTATAGAATCTAGATACAGAGTTATTAAGGATCCTCTCAAAAATCCGTGGAATTTGTTGCTGGATAGTTTCTGCGGTGGCAGCTGCCATCAAAAATCGCGTGATATATTCAGGATCAACGTCCTAGTTGCTCGGCGATTTGAACTTGAGGAGACACCAAGATCTTTTGTTGCTTCACCTTCTTGGTCCTTCCCAAATTTTGTACGCAAGTTCTAGCTCTTCTTCTACTGCCTTCTAAGTGTGTAAAAACTATAAACGCAGCTATCTTTTCTTTCAAACTCATCGATGGTATTGAGTAGGCATGTGGAAAGGATTGTAGATATGCAACTGCATCATACAACAGGTGTATTTTTCATAGAAAACCGTAATCTCCAAGAAGAGGTTATAGATCTAGATACGGAGTTATTAAGGACCTCTCTCCAGAACTCCGTAGGATTTGTTGCTGGATAGTTGCCTGGGGTGGTCAGCTGCCTACCATCAATTCCGTGGTATATTCAGCATCAAGTCCTAGTTGCTTGGCGATTTGATTAGCTTTTCTTAATCACTTTCATCGTTTTTCTTTTCTTCATCTTTCGGCAAAAGGCTCCTACCATTTCCACACATTTATGTTGAGTGTACTGGCGAGTTTTGACGATATCCAAAGGCCTTGGATTGGAAGAGCATTTACAACTAGCTCTAACATCGCAGAGTACTTTCGGCGCGATCACGACATCAATATTCATAGCCATGATAAATGAGCGACTTACATGCCTGCTGAATGCATACTGAAAAGATGCTTTTCTTGTTGGCGGTATTTCGCTTCAACGTGAAGGATTTCTAATGGCTTGCATCATTGTACAACTGCTCTTAAACGCTCTGATGCACTTGTGCTGTTCATGACCATCTAGTCTGGCAAGGCTTGGGATCGTTTGGCATTAATTATTCTCTGCACAAGACCGACCTCGCGAAAAAACGTAATCATATCGTCTTTATAGTACGCTCACAGTATTGCGAATTTCTGGTATTGTGTTCAATCATGTTTTGGGTCTGTGTTGTGTGGAAGAGCAATGAAAGAACAATGTTTTTTTATACTTTTTCCGCAATATTACTTAGGACACCTCCTTCTTTTGCCAGACACTGGTGAACCAGGGTCCATCGCAAACCCACAGCCACGCATTTCTCGGGATGCCTAGTTCTTCAGTGCGTGCTAAAATCCGTCAATGGCTTTCGCATGGTTTTTTGCGTCAGCGCTTTGCAGTTCTAACAAAGGCCAATAAATTCCTCTGTTGACTATCATGCGAATCTTGTCCGAAATAACCAACACACTAGGATAATTGTTCGTGCTTTCGTCAGAAATATCAGCGGTTTCCATTGCTACGTAAGCTATACGCGCCACGCTTCTATACGCTTATTAAGCGATGCTTCCCTTGTATAGTAGTGAGCACATGAGAAATGATCTCATTCTGAATCTGAACTCATTGGTATTTTTAAAATTTTTTTTCCCTTTTTCAAAATGGCGCTTTTCAATGACTGAATCTCCTGAGCATCTGATTCGTAAGGCGACGCAAATTCTGGGCACAACCTCCTTCTTACATGATGCTTACGCCGAACGCGGTAAATCGCTCGTACCAGAAATGTCACACATGAAATTATTGAGGATTATCATTTTTTATTTTCTTCTATGATTTTTTGAAGAATGCTGTTACATATTGGATGTCTACCGGCACGTCCTGTAGGAACAATCTTCCAGCTTCAACAGCAGTTTTATGCCACTCTGTGTTTGTAAGTCTCTTAAAAACCGCATGAACATCTTTATATTTACGTGAAAAGGTCTTATTGTTAAAGAGCCTAGAAAACCCCTCTGACCGAATATTAGTGAATGAGCCTTAAAATGCAAACTGAAAAAATGCTCCCTTTAGGCAGCCTTGAGTATAGACAAGCTAAGGTGATATGTCTCCAACCATCTTCCTAATTGAATTTCATCTTTAAAGTGGGGTAGCATCTTCCAAAAATTATAGGTCTTAGTACGAATCCATTTCTTTTTCTCAGTCAAAATCATATATGAACGGGTGTTAACGTATCTACCAATCATCATTTTGTAACTGTCATCTACTGAAACGCCAGCTACGAAATCTGGACTCGTTTCTTGACTCGTCGAGGTGGGCCTGGGCCTGGGTGTGGGTTCTTCATCATGCGAAATATGCGCAGTAGGCAGGGATTGCCTCTTGTTGTAGTACTTGAGTTTAACTTATTGATCATCTTCTTCGTTTTACCCCTACTCATTTCCAATTTTATCTGAGTTCTTCCTTTTCAAATTTACTGCATACAATAAATATATTAACTATATATAGCTATAATCTATTAAATATATATATATTATAAGTACTAGTCGTATATATTATATATATATACTATATATATATATATATATATCATAGTATCTGCAGCATATAGTAGATACCTATCATATATATCTTTATATTATAAGTATATATATATATAGAGGTGTAAAATATATATTTATATATATATATATATATAATATATATTTATATATAGTATATAGTATATATATATATATATTTATAGTATATAATATATATATATATATATAATATATATATTAATATATATCATATTATATATCTATATATATATATAGCATATTATATAATATACTATATATATATATGATATATATATCTATATACTATATATATATATATAACATATATATATATATATTATATTATATATCATTATATATATAATATCACTTTATAGAGTATATATTATATACTATATATATATTATATATATATATAATTATATATATATCTATATAATATATATATAATTATTACTATATATTATATATATATGATGGTTCTAAGATATTATAATCTCTGCCAATTTGTCATAGGTTAATATTTTAGGCTAGCATTCCAAATCAGATGTTAACGAGGAAAAAAATTAAAAGTATTGATAAACTAGTGTTGGACGAACCACTATTTCTGTGTGGAATGAAATAGTTTTTATTATAAATGAAAGCTAACCTCATATGGACAAGGAACATCATGTGTTACAAAATTTCCTACTTTTAAGAAGTACCTACAAAACATTTTTAATTAATATTTAGAAGTAAAACGTACGTACGCAAGGATCTCACTAATATTCATCGTCTGATAAATTGAACTATAAGTTTACACTGAGGGTGTGTTGATTGATAGGTTGTGTGTCAACGGACGTGGGATAATTTCAATCTACTCGGGAGTTGAATTGACCACTTAAGCCTTAGATAAGAAGAATATGATAATCCGACTGAACGAGATAAATCTAGAATTTTATATACATATCAACCTTAAAATAAGATTAAGTCAAATTAATAAGAGGCTAAAAAAATGGAGTTAGGAAGCACCTCTCAATCGGTCAAGAGAAATGTGAGAAACATGACGATTGCAACTAACCTTCGCCATATACTCGTATAGCTATATATATAGTATATATATTTATATATATATATAATATATATATGATTATAATACCTATTATATATATATGTTATATAATACTAAGCTAGTAGTATATATATAATCATAATTCAGTAGTATTATATAGTGAATCTATACATATACTATATCACCACTTATATATATATATATCTTATATTATAGACTCAAAGCGAGAATTGATAGACGGGTCGCATTGATTTAGGGCTGACCAGAGTTCGCGAGCGACTTAAGTGAGGATCGATCATTTACTCGGAAGCTCCGATAGGGTGCGAGTCAGATTGGTTAGAATGAATTAATACGAGCTAGAAAGAGATGGGGCGATGAAACAGTCTTCCCCCATTAAGCAGACCAGACGAAGATTCTTATGTCATAAAACGTACCTATACGGCCACCGGAACGGACGTTGTTCAAAAAAAAATTCGCAGGTTAGGACTCATAGAGGTAAACACTTTAGGGGGGAGGCAGTGCGCCCCCCCCTGAGGTCGCCCATGTCAACCAGCAAATATCATACATCAACAGTATGGTCATTGAGCAGAGTTTTTTCTACATTGTAATGTATTTGTGGCGCCCCTTGCGTTATAGGGGAGCACAACTTGCCGATAATATACATTCCTCATACAATGGTTAAACAGACTCGGTAATGGACGCAAAGGCGGGTTCAATTCCTGCGTTTGCAACTCTGGCATATCCCATTGGTCAGCGAAGCCCATATGGGAAAGAAATCGCAGTGGCGTTATGACGATCCTGGACGCCGGGATGGGGGGCAGATAAATAGAGCTCTGTGCGTCTGGACGCATCACGACAAATCGTCAGCCAGACGATCTGGGAGTATTCGGGTATTCGTTGCGACCGAGGCTGCGCACTATGTTGACTCCAATGTGGAGGAGCTATCTATCTTGGCTGCCAATAATAAACGTTTATCGCTTCATCCTCATATATAATTGTGAAAAAAGAGGCGATGTGTTGTAGCATATCGACGAAAGGCGACTCAGTTACGGTTGCTTCATGGCGAAAAAGAAAGGTCCGTAGAACACACTGAGCGTCGGAGTTGGCTCAGAAAACGTTAACCGACTTGGGGAAGATCACGTTCGTTCTAACAAGTTCAGCTGATTTTCAGACCCCGAATACGGACATTATGTGGGATCATACTCACCTTCTCCTCTGAGATGAAAGGTAGAGCTCTTCAGCTAAACACTACAGCGATCTAAAAGGTCATCGTCTCGACCTAAAATTTGGCACAGGATGGTAACTGTAGAGAAATAGTCGTTGGGCTTTAAAATCAGTACACAACTGTAACAGGTATGCACAGCAATGTGTAAAACGTTTCCTTACACCATTCCACCAGGTCAGTTTTTGGTTCACCTGGTTCCGTGACTTGCTCTCCGAACGGATTTCTTGGGACTATGAAGGAACGGGCCTGATACGGTCCACATCCTGTACGGTCACTTTGGGCCGTCCTGCACTTTTGCCTTTACAAAGACATCCATTAGTTGCAAATTGCCTATACCATGGGCGAATGTTTTTGCCACATGGAGGATCACATTGGAACCACCTAAACGAATACGCTGCAACGTTGCCGTAATTACAAGATATCAACACTTAGCAAATGCGGTGTATAAGACAGAGGACAAAGAAAGCTTTAACGCTTAGGACTGCGCCATTAGTCAGGTCATTTGGCGCCAGGCATTAGAGAAGACTAACCAGTTCTGAACAGCGTGCATGCGGTTTGGATCGACGGCTATCAGGAGACTCGTTCTGGCACATGTTCATATTTCGAAACTATGCAACTTACTCTCATTTGATTGTATGGATTATGCTGTGGAATATTGTATATTATGCTGTTATAATAACGCATTGAAACTGGGACATTCCTTTTTAGCGGGCCACCTGGTATTGAGTATCTAATTAACGAGTATTTACGCTTTTGGAGTATTCTTCGGCAGGGCGGCAAAAGTATCGTGCTACAGGTCAAAGCCTAAATAATCGTCTGATAGGCTAATATCATCATTAATATTGTTAGGTGATATTATTATAAAATAAAAGAAATTCCACAATAATCTATCTAGCTATTACTACAATTTTGAGACGGTTAACGTTAACGATTACCGTTAACTTCCGCTACATTTCTTTACCGATAAACGCTTTAATGGTTAACGTCGTTAATATTTTTTTTTTTAACGATTAAAAATTAACGACGCTAACTTTCTCATTAACGGTGACCACCTTTTATATACTATTAATATATATATACTATATTATATACTAGTAATATATATTATATTATATATATATATATATGATATATTATATAATATATATATATATATATATATATAACTAAGTATTATATATTATATATATTATATATTATTATTATTATATATAATATATATATCATATATATATATATATATAATCTTTATATTTATATATATATATTATTCTTATTATTAGTATTAGACGATTATGAATTTTTTGCCGATGACGATGACGATGACGATTAAGAAAAAATATGCCGATGACGATCGACGATGAGATTAATTGAAAATATATTATTTAAAAATTTATCTCCTCTCGATCTCTCATCTATTTCTCTCTCTCTCTCTCTCTATATATATAGTATTACTATAATACTGATATTAGGACTTACCTAATTATATATATATGCAAGTGATCAATGTATAAATTATCACTATTATATATAACTATATATTAGCTATATATATAAATATATAGATACATATATATATATAGTGGGCACCCCGCTCCTTTAGGGGTAGTCCGCTAGCGCACCTGCCCGCACCCTCGAGACAACTAGTCCGCTCAGCGCTCCTCCGCACTTATTCAGACCATCCAACCTCCGCTATCGCAAGTCCGCGCAAGTCGCAAGTCGGCGCAACGTCCCGGCAGTCCGCAAGTCGCCAAGTCGCACGTCTTTCGCGAGCTAGATAATCGTGCGACTTCATCAAAAGATTTTAATATTCAAATACTAATAGTAAAAATATCTTACAAAAAATTTTTATTGTTATAATTTATTATAGTGAAAAATTGAATGAACATTTACAAAATCTCAAGATTTTCCAACTTCCTCCTCAATGTCGTCTTCAAAGGACAAAGAGATCATATTACCTTTCAAAAAATTAGGTGCTCAAAATTAAAAAGCAGTTAAGGGCTGACTCTTGGCCTCAAAATATCCACCAACAATACAAAATAGTTTTCGCTCTACGCAAGCCGCAGAACTAGGGATGACGGTGTATTATATTTTAATGAGAGCAAGTTCAGACAAATTTCTGACCTATGCTGAAAGGGAAAGATGATACTTGGTGAGAGGAGTGCTGGTTAGTATCACTTCCAGCAGTCCATTGCTAATATAAGGTCCTCACCTAAATCATTCTGCCTCCCCTTCTGAAATATTTTGACCACCCGGTCCACCCATAAGAAGGTCTATTTCCTCCAAGACTTTAGTAGAATCGCATGAAAGCTTGACTCCTGCAGAGCTCGATGCTAATGCTACTTATCAGCTCGGTAGCTATAATCTATATAGGTTATTATTAGTATAATCATACTAGTCATTATATACTATATATATTAATAATTTTATATAGTATATTATGTATAATATATATTATGTTAATATACACTTCTGTGTAAAACCCAAATATATATAATATAATATGATTATATATATCTATATATATAATTAGATATATTTATACGTATACTATTATTTTAATGTATAAGTATATATATATAGTATATTTAATATATAGTTTTTATATAGCTATACATATATATTATATATATCGTAGTTACTAAGAATATATATATATATAATATAGTAGTAGTATAGTATATAATATATACTATATATAATATATATTTATATATTATATATATATATCATAAGTATATAATAATATATACGCGAGCATACTATATGCAAGTAGTATAATAGTACGTAGTACTCGATAATTACTTGCTATATTATATATATTTGTATGGTTTTAACACAGAATTGATTTAGATATTGCCTAGTTATTTTTAGTCTGCTTATAATATTATTTAAAGTTATAGATGAGGGTAATAGCCATTCAGTCTATAAAATCAAATTTACATGTTATTTAATTATATAATGGTACATTTGAAAAGTTCAAAAGAAAAATATCGATTTTGAATTAATTAAAAAACATAATCTTAGACTAAAGCTTACCCGTAAGTGGTGGTGGGAACTGTAAAATAAAAATATATTATTTCTTTATTTTTTTATATAACCAATAGAGTTCTTAATAACTAAACTATATTTTCATTTTTTTAAAAAGGTGCGGAGAACAAAAAGAGCGGAAACTTTTTTTGATTCGCACGTGCAAGTCCGCCTAATTTCTGACGACCATCCGCACCTCCGCACCTCCGCTAGGTCCGCAGCCTATTCTTGGTAGTCCGCGCGGAGCGGACTAGCGGACTAAAGAGCGGAGGTGCCCCACCTCTGATATATATATTAGTATGTATATATATAATATATATGTATATATATAATATATATTATATAACTTGTATATAGTTATATACTATATAATATGATTATTATATATATTATTATGTATATATGTATAACTATATATTATATAATACTATATAGATAATATATGTCTAATATATTATAAGAGCGCTTAGACAGGAAGGCGTCAGGGGGTTCAACCTCCCGAAATTATTTTAGCCATCAAACAATTTTTGATTCCTTAAGTCTCATAATAATAATAATAATAATAATATAATAATAATAATAATACAATTTTGTGATTTTCGTTACAAAAAATAATAATATAAATAATAAAAATATTATAATAATATAATAATAATAATAACTATATATGAATAATATAAAACAATAACATGAAAGAACAAATAACAATAACAAAAGACAATATCAATAATAATAATGAATATAATCAATAATTAATAATAATACATAATAATATAATAAATAATAATAATAATAATAATAATAATTAATATAATAATATATAATAATAGTTATCAATGAAAATGAAAAATATTTGATTAAATGGCAAACTGAGGAGACATGTTGTGGCCGTAAGCGATTATCTTTAGGTCAAGTGGTTGTTCCTCATACATGGTATAAATTACTTTAGACCGAGGGACTTAAATGTAAGAGGCTTTCCAAGTTTGCAGATGTAGGCAAATTGGCTACCTCAATAAGTAATAATGATGGATGTATAAAGATTTCAAAGATAAGGAGGGAGCTGTAATCGGTTGATTGGGATGAGCAGGTTCTTCCTTCTTCGGCTAAATTTTTCTTTCCTCACTCATTCCTTCTAAAACTAAATGTTTCTTTCCTCATAATCCATGGTTCGACTGTGCTTGTTCTCTGGCATTCAGTGCTAGAGACAGTGCTATCGGGTGTGGAAAAAATTCTGGTTCTCCTATTCACTCTCGCTAGTTTTCCTTTCAGGTAGAACTTCGTTGCAGGGGACTCTTCGAGCGAGCAAGCTGGCTTTCTCAAAGGATAAGTGCGCTAACCTCCTTGGTTTTCCTACTGGCAAATCTTCATCTCTAACGACTTCTGTAAATCTGCCTTTCCTCCTCTTATACGATCTGATCATTGTGTTGCTAATCCTCTCCAACTGAAAAGGCTATCTCTTCGGCCCCTCGCTCAACTATATTCTCTATGTCTTCAATACTAGCACTTCCCTCTCAGTGTTGGAGCTCTCACTGTCAACGATTCCGAAAAAAGGAAACCGCTCTCATCTTTCTAACTATCGCCCTGTAGCTCTCACTTGTACTTCTATCTAAGATCTTTGAAACCCTTCTCATTAAACGTTCTTAGACATCCTGGAAACTACTCCGATCGTCAGTAGGCTCTCGTTGCAACGAAGTCTAACCTGAGATATACATTCCTATCTAACCGATTATGATTTTTCGCTCTTAGGAACTACGGGGAGACTTGCGTAGTGGCGTTTGACATATCCAAAGCATTTGACCAAGGGGTATGAAGGCACGCGTCACTGCTCTCACTTCTCTTTGGCTTACTTATTACTAGCTTTCTTTCAAATCGCTCATTAGGCTGTTGTTGATGGGCGACTTCTTCTTTTCTGTCAATAGTGGTGTTTCCTCAGGGTTTCTGTCTTATCTCCTAATTTATTTCTACTTTTTCAATAATGATCTTATCACCTGCACCTCTAACTCTATCCCTCGTATTCGATAACTCGACCCTTCATTCTTTCTAACTCATATCATTCTACTCCCACTTTTACTTCTTGGAATTGCCTCTCGTCTTAATTTTCCAATTTTATTCTCGCTGATCGAATAGAAATCACATTTGAAATTGCAATTTCTTTAAAAACCCACTTTTTACAAATCTCCTTCTCCAAAATACTTCTAATACTTTCGTGTCTCTTTCGACAAGTTCTGTCGTCTCTCTCTGACAAATATAACATCTTTGGCTTAACGATGACAAAAAATTCTTGAAAACCTCACATGACAACGGTTGCTAGGGCGGCTTAAAGAACTCGGAAGTCTGTTTAGACTGTGGACTTTCCCCTTTTCTCGTTGCTCCGCTATACAAGGTCTTCATCCGCCATGTATGGAGTACTGCTGCTCATATCTGGGAGGGGGGGCTCTGGTTTCACCCGGCTTTTGGACAGGGTCGCGTCAACGGCAAAAAGGCTTATAAACTGTTCTGTACTTTCGCAGTTCACTGACTCCTCTATCTTTGGCGAGGCGATGTTGTGTTTATCGATTATTCTATAGGTATGAGCAGTGGCATTGCTCGAGGGATCTCCGTGCTATATCACTCGCGTACACACCACTTTACTGAGCTTCGTAGCACAATAGGTTGGCTGCTATCTGCGCGCACGAGTATTGTGTTGGACATTGGTAACTCAAGGGCTAGTTTGGCAGTGGTGGCTTGCCTTCTTTCACACAACTCTGTTTTTGTGGAATTCTCTTCCATCTTCCTGTACTTTCCTACTGAATTTAAATCTCCTCACTTTACAGCTGCATCTGTGCTCATTGATGCGTATTTGACGCTAGAGGCGTGAACTTTTGAGAGTACTACACCCCTCCTTGAACTGGGCTCTGCCGTGAGTGGTGGTGCAACTGTAAAAAAAAAAATCCTTGCAATGGCAAGATATGTGGCAAATGAACTGAATACTCTATTCCCCCTCCATATCTCATCAGTGGACGAACAAACACAACCACAAATTATCCCAAGAAATCGTCTTCTTGTTCACATTACCTTCAGGATGGATCATATGTTCGCACACACAAATTTTGAGCGCTTTCAACTTTAAATTTAACCTTTAGACTTCTAGTATTCACACACACACAATCTACCATAGCTCTCTAGCACAAATCACTCATCAGAATTGCAATCCTTCTATCCCCTCTCATTCTTTCCATTGCAAGCAAGCACAACACTTTCACACCACACCATCTATTCCCGTTTCCTTCATCTTTGTTTCAGTCACAGCGAGCAAAGTCAAATTTGCCCTTTCTAAACTACACATCATCACCTTCTCTCCTCAACTTTATTCCTCTGACATTTCTTATACAGATACGATTCATACATTTTCGCCGAAGGAAGAAGGGCGCTTACTACGATCACGACCTTCTCCGAGGTGCATTAGCATTCCTGGCAACAGATAAGTGGTAGTAGGTCAGCCAACTACTTACACCGTCCTTAGTGCGCCTTCTACGACACCGCAGCGACATACGATGTGTGCAGATTTTTTCTCCCTAGCACTATGGATATGGGATAGGCGATGTCTGTACTCAGATAGTTGTCTAGAAGAGGGTGTGCAATATAAGTATGTGTACTATGATATGTTGTCTGGAGGGTGAGAATGTGGATATGACGAGTACAGAAAGGCACCATTAGGGTATGGAATTCATACATACCGTATAAGCAAAAATGGGTATATATACTATATAGTTATATATATGTATATGGTATATATATATATATATTAACACTATTATATATTAATAATATTAATATAGAATTTACTATATATATATATCATATATGTATATATATATGATGTAATATATATATTTACGATATATATATAGGTATTTATATATATATATATATATATAGTACTTGATATATATATAGATTTAGATATTATATTAATATATCATATATATATAGATATACTATATATTATATATAATATATTATTATTATTATTATTATTATTTTATTATTATTATTATTTTATTATTTTATTTATTATTAATTATTTTATTATTATATATTATCTATTATTATTATTGGATTATTATTATTATATATTATTAATTAGTTTTAATATTATTCAAATTTTAATATTTGTTCAATTAATCGTCAAAATAGATCGCGAAATTTGCCGATTGAGATGCCGATAGATTTAGAAAAAATACTTGCCGATTTTTGCTGAATTGATGAGATGAGATTAATGTGCCATCACTAATATATATATATATGTTACTATTGTAGTATATATAGCTATAGATATATATATAAGTATCGTATATCTGAATCTATTATGTTTCTTACTATACATATATACGTTATATATTTATATACTATATAGCATTTTATAGTATACATATTTATATTATCTTAGTATAGCTTAGTATATATATATATTAGTAAGTATATAATATATATATATATATACTATATATATATATAAGATATATATAGCTATTATATATATATATATAATATATATTATAATTAATATATATATATATTATATAGTATATATATATATAGTTATATAACTATATATATATATATATATATATTTATATATATGAATATTATATATATATATGAGTAAATTAGTATATTAAGTAAATGTATATATATGCGGAAGATGATGCAGCTCTCTAGCAGCATTCCCGATCGTCTTGGAGATAAACCCAATACTTTGGACCTTTTCTTTACCTCAAATCCTTCACTTTATTCTGTTTAAACCTTTCAGCTTCTGGTTTCCTCCGATTACTTTCTTATTTCTACATCATGTTCAATCTCTTCAAGTCTTCCTTAAGATAAACATCCGCCAGCAGTGATAGAAATTTTTGACATTTCGGTGGCGGAAACTGTTCGAACTTGCTGTCGAATTTCTTTAATTTCACGTGGACTGATTATTGGTGCGGCATAACCGAGGCCATTCTCTCTAGCATAGAGATGAACACCTGGAGAAATCAGTTTCTGAACAGTTTTCTTTTCAAATAATTTAATCATTTGAAATCATGTTGGCAACCATAATGCAAACTATTGTGTTACCATGACAATAAAGAATAAAGCTTACCTAGCAACTCACGTTGTCATGGCCACACCATAGTTTGCCTCATCATTGCAAACATATTTTCATATGATTAAAATGTTTGAAAAGAAAACTGCTCGGAACTAATTTTTTCAGCTGTACATTCCAAACTCTTTCATTTCAATAAAATTAACAAACATTGTAATAACTCCGCTTGTTTTCACGCTATTCGTCTCAGGGATGCTACCTTCTGAAGCTACGTAGTCAAAGTATTCATATGTTTTACTTTGGGAAGAAGGTATTCTTTCAAAGTAAAGTTTTCTTTTAGCTCATCATGGTCAAGTGGTAGAACACTTGCTAAATCAACAGGAAGGGCTACGGTTCGAAAGAAAGCAGGATAGAAATGAAAGATTATTTGTTTTTAAACTGTGAGTGTTTTGGCAGTTGTAAAATAGATATTGGCACATTATCTCTCTGAGTAGAAGCCTGTTTGAATATTAACCCGAGTGTTAGCGGGGAATCTTGTCAAAGGTCATTGTTATTGCAATGATATGTCTTACTTCGGAAGGATAGTATTTTTTCAATGCAAAATTTCTTTTCATCTCATATTGGTCAACTGGTAAAACACTTGCTAAATTAACTAAGGAATAGTGTTCGAAACCAACAGAGAGAGAATAAAAAGATTGTTCTATATATATATATATATAGTGATATATATAGTATATATATATATACTAGTTAGTATATATACTTGTATATAGTATAGTAATATGTTATATATAGTTATAATATATAATCTAATATATATTTATATTATAGTATATATATATATATATATATATATAGTAGTAATAATAGTATATACGTAGTATTACGTGCAGGGCTGCGGAGGCCGGCAATTATTTCCGGCTTCCGACTTAGGACCGGCTTCCAGCATTTTAAAATTACCCGGTCACGCTCTCGGTCGCTCCAGCATTTTAAAATTAGCCGGCTCCGACTCCGGCTCCGGCATTTAAAATTGGTTCTGTCTCCGACTCCGGCTCCGACCTTGGACTAGTTTTATATATGTGCTCTCCTCCATTTACAGTCTGAAATCATTAATCTTGATAGCAAAAATTTTGAGGGTAGTGATGAAATTAAATGTTTGTTAATGATATTCTTTATTAACTTAGAATTTAAAAGCTTAGAATATTTATAGAAAATAGAAATTTTAAGAATAAAGAGGAATCATTCATCACTTTCTCCTAAAACTTATATAATATCCATGCTTTGATCATTTCGTCTGCCTGTTACAGTTACGTATATATGAATTTTACTTATTTTTTTTTCCTAAAAGGATAAAATCATATTTTGATTCATCCTAAAAGTTTAAAATAATTCCTCTGTAGAACATGAATGAACATATATCCACATAATTTTATTGCAAAACAGATTTTACTATAAGAAAATTATGTCTAATAGTATTACGTATTTATATATATTATATATATAATATTATATATATATATAGTATTATATATATAATATACGTATAACTATATATATATATATATATATATACTGTAATTCAACTTTCTTCCTAAATTTTAAAATTTCTCTTTGAACAGCCGACCATATGTAACAAATTTATTCATAACATTGTGTCTTAAAAATAATGCTTACTATCGATAAGATCGCTCCTTTAAGCGATGTGCTTAAAATCCGATTTTATTATTTTTAAAGTAGAAAATAAGCTTTCACATTTCCGTTGAATAGGAGGTCAAGCTGCTAAATGTGTGAACCGGCTCTTGCGAAAATTTTTAGATAAGTGGCAATTGATTAGGGCTCTTAACTGATAAACTATTGATTTCGGTACGGAACTTATTCAATATATTACGCATCTAATGATCTTATGAAATTCTACCTTTATTTTTTCTAGAGCGATATTTAGGGGATTGAATGTCTTTTAATAGTGATGTTTCTTGTTCTTTCTTAGCTGTTTTTCAAATCTCTTTAAACTGCACTGCTCTGCCAATTTATTCATTATCAGTAACTGGCAAATTTGACTTCTTCATCTTCATCTGACAAAGTACCACAAGGGAGGATTCCTTAAACTGCTAAACTATCTGACTCCGGCCAGATTTCTGTCGATAGCTTATTCTTTTAAGTCCCTAAAGTTCCAAAGAACACTCTCTAGCTTTAAATATAGTCTTCAGTTCTGGGAAAACGATATGCTAAAGGCATAGATTGTCGATCATAATATTTTATTTTCGAGTTAACGAATGTCTTTCCGCATTTTTTCATGGAATTTATTTGTGATTTGCTAAAGTCCGTTCTCTATAAAAATTTTCCTGCAGTCAAGTCTTTTGATTGAATATTTTTTGTTGTAAAGTATGGGTGTTTTAATAATTTCGAGTTTTTCGATTTGTTCCCACTGATGTCGGAGAGAGAAAGTTTCAAAGTACTTGGCAGCCTAATCATACTACTTACTTATAATATCATTAGATTGCGAGCCTTTAGAGCATAAGACATTGTACTTCGGCCATCTTGTTCTTGACCTAAGCATTGCCGACTTTTAGCAGCAGCTTGACTCTTTAGACTTGCCATTAATTTTGGGGTAACGTGCTGCTTTGCTATTTTGTCTGCGCCTGTTATAAGATTTTGCTCTATGATATTGTGGATCGCGAAAAAATGACATCTGGCAGCACACTCAATCTACTATATTACTATATATATATATATATATATAAGTAGAGAATATATATATTATAATAATATTATATATATAGTATGATATAGGCTATATATCTATAGTGTCTTATACTTAGTATATATGATTAGATGAGTAATTAAGCGGATATATATAATAGAGTATATCATTTATATATATATATAGTATAGTAGAGAATCTTGAGAGAAAATTTAAAAAGCAATCCAATGAAAGCGCCGATAATTTTAGAAATTTATTGTAACGTTTCTTGTTTCCTTTGCTAATTGGCCTTCAGAGGGAGTAACGAAAGTATTAAATAATTACCGCATACATAGACACATTACAATGACTAAGAAAGGTAGAATACGATCTTTTTCAGGAGGTTAATCTTTTATATTAATCGAGGCTACAGCAATACACAGGTGTGCTGAATATAATATATATAGTATAAAAGTATAGTATATATATATTAATATATTATATTAGTAGGATATGAGAGTAATATATATATATATATACTATAGTATATGTAGATCTTATACTATGATATGTTTAAATATTATACATTATAAATATATATTATAATTTATATATTATATTATATATATATATATTATAGTTATAGTATAATATTATTACATAATAGTATATAATATTATATATAACATATATATGAATATACTAATAGGATAGTATAGTATATATAGTTATATTTATATTATATATAATAATAATCATAATAATATATAATTAGTATTAATATATACATATATATATAGTATATATATATATATAATCTATATATATTATATATAATATATATATATATATATATATATATATATATATAAATATACATTATTATCTAATATTATATTATTATATATATTATATATATATATATATATATATATATATATATATATATATATATAATAGTTGTACTACTATATATACATATATATTATATTATATATATATATATCTATATATATATATATTTATATATACTTTATAGTGATATATATATATATATTTATATATATATATTAATATTTGGACATATATTATTATATATATATATATATTATATTATATATATTATCTATATATATATATATATATTTTATATATATATTTGCATATTCATATACTAATATATATATATATATATATTTTATATATATATACTATATATATATATATATACTATATATATATATATATTATATATATATATATATATATATTTGCTATATAAACATACTATTTTACATATATTATTATGAATATATATATATAATATACATAAATACGATAATATATATATTTATATATATTACTATATATAATATTATAGTATATATATTATATATAATAATAGTATATATTATATATATATATATATATACATATGTTATATATATATATATTATTATATTATATAGTATATACTATATATATATATATATTGTGTACATATATATCCCAATTCTACGGAGTACCAAAAACACATAAACATAACATCCCACTACGTCCGATCATCTCCAGTATTAATAGTAATACATACAAACTATCTCAATGGCTTTCTAACAATTCAAACCCCTACTAGGCACCATTTCCAACTCCCACCTCAAAAACACAGAAGACTTCATAAACAAAACTTCCTCTATCAACACAAAAACCCACACCTTCGTCAGCTATGACGTTATTTTTTTTTCACGTCTGTTTTCTATCCCACACCTATTTGAACTGCTATCTAAATACATAACCGAGCACAACATAACTCTCTCATACCCGTTTTTCATCTTACAACAACTAATTTATCACTCTACAACACAACTATTTTCAATTTGATCAACACCTTTTATAAACAAACACAAGGACTGAGCATGGCTCCCCATTGTCGCCCATGCTCAGTAACATAAACATGAAACTTCTTGAACACTACCATATTCTTCCTCACCAACTTCTGTCTGGTTGTGTCTGGCTCAGATATGTAGATGACATATTTGCAGCTGTCCCAGTCACAACCAACCCACACATTCTAAATTTCATAAATACCTTACACACAGATATACAATTCACAATGGAAACTTCTACAAATAACACCATCCCCTTTTTAGACACACTTATATTAACTGATCACAACAAGAAACCTTCGTTCACCGTTTATAGAGAACCCACTTCCAACTCCACATACATCCACTGGTAACAATCAGGAAAGAGATGCCGCGAGCTAGGATAAGAAGCGGCAACATGAATAAACACTAAACAGCAATTTTCAGCATACTAAGCTACGAGCTTCATGACGAATAATTTGCTCTCCTGCCATTTCCATCAAGAAATAGAATTTTAAAAAACGCACCTTCCAAAACTCAATATCCCCCCAACAAAATTTACAAAGGTTTCAAAACGCAAGGAAAAGTTTCTATGATAAAAATGCCTTTCCACAATACCTATCAAACAAATACGATAGCCAAACACTTAACATTCAGCAACATAAAATGATCATCCAAATATAACTCCAATCTTACCTCCAATATGAATTCTTAATTGCAAAAAGTTTTAAAAACGCCCAATCAAAACGTAAAAAAAAAAAAATCACTGTGTATGTTCAAAATAGACCCTGCTGAGCACAATTGTGACATATAGCTTATTAGGCGAAAAATTAGATTTAACACGCAGAGAATTCAACACAAACACGATCTTGAATAAGCATACAGGAAATTCTGCTCTCACAAACTCCGGTAGACATTGAAACACAGGTACACACTCAAATTAAACGATTCAAAACATGTACAGCATTCAGTTCAAACATCAATAAAACCAATAAAAGGCAATTAACAACGAAGCTTTTGTGTAGTATAATCTTTCCAACATACAAACTTGTCCTGGAGATTAACAGAATAAAAAAATTTAGACAAAAATTAAGTAAGAACCCAACTAGGGCTCTTTCAAAAAGTTAATATTGAGAATACCAACCTAGGTAACAGATAAGTATGTCACATCAGAAGAGCAGAGTGAAAATCAAATAATCACGTATTGTCTGTGCTTGAAAAATGTCATTAAGACGAGAAGCTTGCATTTAGATATCTTTAATGTTTTTAATATAGATAAAAGTGGTTTTAGCTAAATCGTGTGGGGGCTTGTTCGTATAATACGTGTCTAAGAGTGCAACATAGGGTATTTAACCAAAGTAAGTCAAGATTCTTAATGCGATCAAAATGCACTTTCAGTTTCAATTCAGGCTGTGATATATAATATGTTATAGTTATATATATATATAAGTAATTACATATATATATAATATAATATAGTATATTATATATATATTG